>SJYC01012324.1:0-23925 GCA_006408675.1 Madoqua kirkii | reverse complement strand
TACTTAACATATAAGTAATGTCATCATTCATTATCTTAAACGCAAAGGAAAATTTTTAATATACATATATGTCATTTCTAAAGTTAAGCCCAACTTAAGTATAAAACTCAAATTAAATAGAAAAACAAGATTTTTTTAAAATCTTGATTTTTTTATGTAAAGTGTAAAAATGTAAAAAAATGTATTTTTTACATTTTTTATGTAAAAAAATCAAGATATTTTTTAAAATCTTTCTACTTTAAAAATATCTTCTTACACAATATTTATTGTCCATGTGACAATGTGTAAAGTGTTGTGAGTGACAGAATTTTATGCTGGAAGATGTCATCAAGTAGACCAAGTATTGTATACCCCATTACTTACACATTTAAAGTAGAGTTAACACTGCCAAACTAAGTCTCAGGATTATCACTGGTCTTTGAAATACATCAGCTAAACCAAGGAACCAGAATAATGTATTTTACAAGGACTCAAGGTCAAAGATGTTATATTACCAGGACATAATAATTTTGTGATTTTAGCAATGGAGCATGAAATTAAACAATAGAGCTAGCTCAGGAATCTGAAAGTAATTGTTTCATCATTCAGTAAACAGATCCTGGCCCTAACAATACATTCAAACAAAATTCCAGACGGATTTTAAAAGTTAAATTTAAAAATATGAAACTTCAAAAATATTTATCTGCCCTTGAGATGGAAAGAACTTTGCTGTGAAAAAGCAATAGAGGAAACTACAAAGCTAAGGATCTCTAAATTAAACCACAGAGAAAGCTTTAAACTTGTTATATGCTTTAAAAATAACATCATGGTGAAAAGAACAAAAGACAAACTGGGGAAAGCCTTGGCAACCAACATAAAATATATGATTTAAGATGAACTGTATGAGGTTGTGGATTTACTGTTTTTGACCTATAAACATTTTTTTATATATTTCATCTAACATGTAAAGAACTCTTACATATCAATGAAAATATGAGCACATCCGCAAAGAAAAAGATTGAAGGGAATATACAATTCACTTGAATCAGCTACTTAAAGGTTGAGTAATCTATGGAATTAAAAACTTTCATCTAGTTCTTTTTCTGACAAGGCCAAGCTATAAAATTAACAATCTGAAAGTATTTTAAATACTCAAAAAAAACAAAACTGAACACTTTATTTTACTAATAAAAACAAATGAATAATAGCTTTAAAAACACATGAAAAGAACATGCATTGAATCAAATGGTTTCTTGTCCAGCTGCACCTTATACTAAACAGAAATATTTCAAGCTCTCAAATCTTTAGTGTAATTTTTATTATGAGATATAGATATCATAGAAATCTTAAAAAGTTAAATACTACCTATTGTACTCAGTTTTTACTCTGCCTCAACACAGAGCACATGATTTAAAGGCAATTTTCTTATGCACAGCAGGCAGACTCAATGTAGGCAGTCCTTCCTTAGCCCCAATAGGCTAGACTTGATCACGTGAACATATTTTGAGTCACTTTGTAATCATTTGTTTAAGATATGTTTATCAAGCATCTGTTATACCAGAGTTACAAAGGCAAATAAGATATGGTGCTGACTCCATTTAAAAAAAAAAAAAATACCGGTCTAACTGCAAAAGAAAACCTATTTAAAAAAAATAGCAATTGCAACAGAACATGTCAGATGCTATATGAAGAGTGCAGTATAATGACCATATATGAAACAGCAGAGCAAGTCTTCACTGGGCAAAGGATGCAGAAACTAGATCCTGACTTATAAGTAGATTCTCAGAGATTTAAAAAAAGAAAAAGAAAAAAGTGAACAGACTAAAGGCAGAGGACTCTGGCCTTGGTGAACTCTTTCCATCCCATGACTTTAAATAGCCTTTTTGTGCCAACTCCATTTATATCTCCAAACAGACCTCTCACCTGAAGTCAAACTGTGTACATCCAGTGGTCTACTTGATATCTCCACTTGGAAGGTGAACAGACATCTAAAGCTGGACATGGCTACAACTGAGCTCCCGATTTTGGCTGCTTCCCTCTGATTTAAATATGTCATTCCTTAAGCCTTTCATCTTCCCAAGAAAATGAAATGTATTACAAAAGCAGTGAAACTAAGAAGCTCAAAGTGGTTAGATTGAAGAAAGTTCACAGGGATATAGAAATTACATGGGCTTCCTAGGAGCTCAGTGATAATCTGCCTGCCAAACCAGGAGACACAGGTCCATCACCGGGTCGGGAAGATCCCCTGGAGAAGGGAGTGGCAATCCACTCCAGTACTCTTGCCTGGGAAATCCCATAGACAGAGGAGCATGGCAGGCTACGGTCCATCATGTCACAAAGACTCAGACACGACTTAGTGACTAAACAATAACAACAGAATTACATACAGTAAAATCTTACAGCCTCTTCTAAACTCTGTTAAAAATTGTGAACTTTATACTTAAAAAATAAGAAATCACAAAAGGTTTTAAAGTAGAAGAGTGAGAAGCACCAAAATCTGATGCATCTTTGACAAAGATCTATTCTAATTGCTTGGGAAGAGACCACTCTGGATGGGGTTAACACAGGCAGGACAGGCAAGGATAATGAGAATGAAGAAAAGGGAAAGATAAAAACGTATTTAGAAGATATAATCACATTATCTCACTTAAGCACCCCAATAACCTTATGAAGAGAGGTTTCATATGCCTTCATTTTATAAAAAATAAAAAAGAAGAAAAAGAAGAATGAAGCCCTGGAAAAACAGAAAATAATAGAGACTGGTTACTAGGAGATAATAAGCACAGCTGCAAAAAGCTGCAGAATTTCTGGCGTCAGATATGAAATTTCCATTTCTATATAGCTGCCCTCAGAAGGCAACAAATAACACTTCATACAAAATGATTTTTTAGAGTGGGTTATATATTCAGCAAATATTAAATGCTAAGAAATAAAGTGATTTGACATTTAACTGAACTGTACTTTAAATGAGGTACAGAAGAGCTTTTATTCAAACAAAATGCTTAAGTATTCAAGAGTCAAATATGGCAAATAAAAAACTAAGAGACAATTTCTCCAAGGTCATGTGAATGATATTTGTTTTAATCTACAAAATTAAATGCAAAATGATCACAGTTAGTTCCTCACATTGAGATTGATGCAAAAGTAATTGCTATTTCAGACCGTGAATTTTAAATCATTATAACTACGCTCAAACATGTCTTTATTAATCAAAATAGGAACCATTATCATCATACATTTTTGCCAATGAGAAATGTTTGTTTATTCCTGTAGTATCCAAATCTATGCTTTGGCAAAAACAGAAATATAAACCAATGGAACAAGATAGAAAGCCCTGAAATAAACCCATGCACCTATGGGTACCTTATTTTTGACAAAGGAGACAAGAATACGCAGTGGGGCAAAGACAGCCTCTTCCATAAGTGGTGCTGAGAAAACTGGACAGCTACATATAAAAGAATGAAATTAGAACAATTCCTAATCATACACAAAGATAAACTCAAAATCGATTGAAGACCTAAATGTAAGACCAGAAACTATAAAACTCTTCATAGGCAGAACAGCCTATGACATAAAGCAAAGCAAGATCCTCTATGACCCACTTCCTAGAGTAATGGAAATAAAAACAAAAGTAAACAAGTGGGACCTGATTAAACTTAAAAACTTTTGCACAGCAAAGGAAACTATAAGCAAGGTGAAAAGACAATTCTCAGAATGGGAGAAAGTAATAGCAAATGAAACAACTGACAAAGGATTAACTTCCAAAGCAGCTCATAGATGACAATACCAGAAAAACAACCAACCCAATCAAAAAGTGGGAAAAAGACCTAAACAGACATTTCTCCAAAGGAGACATACAGATGGCTAACAAACACATGAAAAGATGCTCAACATCGCTTGCTATTAGAGAACTGCAAATCAAAACTACAATGAGATATATCATCAAACGAGTCAGAACGGCCATCATCAAAAAGTCTACAATAGTAAGTGCTGGACAGAGTGTGGAGAAAAGGGAATGCTCTTGCATTGCTGGTGGGAATGTAAATTGATACAGCCACTATGGAAGAAAGACAGTACGGAGATTCCTTAAAAAAAATAGGGATAAAACTACCATATGACCCAAAAATCCCATTCCTAGGCAAATACCCTAAGGAAACCAAAGTTAAAAAAAAACACATGTACCCCAATGTTCATTGCAGCACTATTTACATATCTAGAACACAGAAGCAACCTAGATGTCCATCGACAGATGAATGGATAAAGAAGTTGTGGTATATAAACAATGGAATAATATTCAGCTATAAAAAGGAATGACTTTGAATCAGTTCTAATGAGGTGGATGAACCCAGAACCTATTATACAGAGTGAAGTAAGTCAGAAAGAAAAAGATAAATGTAATATCCTAACACATATATATGGAATCTAGAAAGATGGTAGCAAAGAATTTATTTGCATGACCACGTTATTTTGCCAAAAAAGGTCCGTCTAGTCAAGGCTATGGTTTTTCCAGTGGTCATGTATGGGTGTGAGAGTTGGACTATAAAGAAAGCTGAGCACAAAAGTACTGATGCTTTTGAACTGTGGTGTTGGAGAAGACTCTTGAGAGTCCCTTGGACTGCAAGGAGATCCAACCAGTCCATCCTAAAGGAGATCAACCCTGGGTGTTCTTTGGAAGGAATGATGGGGAATCCGAAGCTCCAGTACTTTGGCCACCTCATGCAAAGAGTTGACTCACTGGAAAAGACTCTGATGCTGGGAGGGATTGGAGGCAGGAGGAGAAGGGGACGACCAAGGATGAGATGGCTGGATGGCATCACTGACTTGATGGACGTGAGTCTGAGTGAACTCCGAGAGATGGTAATGAACAGGGAGGCCTGGCATGCTTTGATTCATGGGGTCGCAAAGAGTTGGACACGACTGAGCGACTGAACTGAACTGAACTTGGCCACCTCATGTGGAGAGCTAACTCATTTGAAAAGACCCTGATTCTGGAAAAGATTGAGGGCAGGAGGAGAAGGGGACGACAGAGGATGAGATGGTTGCATGGCATCACCAACACAATGGACATGGGTTTGGGTGGGCTCTGGGAGTTGGTGACAGACAGGGAGGCCTGGCATGCTTTGATTCATGAGGTCGCAAAGTGTTGGACACGACTGAGTGACTGAACTGAACTGACTAGACAGACCATTGTTGGCAAAGTAATGTCTCTGCTTTTTAATATGCTGTCTAGCCTGGTGGGCTGCTGTCTATGGGGTCACATAGAGTCAGACACGACTGAAGCAACTTAGCAGCAGCAGCTTGGTCATAATTTTCCTTCCAAGGAGTAAGCGTCTTTTAATTTCATGGCTGCAATCAACATCCACAGTGATTTTGGAGGCCAGAAAAATAAAGTTAGCCACTGTTTCCCTGTCTATTTGCCATGAACTGATGGGACTTGATGCCATGATCTTCGTTTTCTGAATGTTGAGCTTTAAGCCAACTTTTTCATTCTCCTCTTTCACTTTCATCAAGAGGCTCTTTAGTTCCTCTTCACTTTCTGCCATAAGGGTGGTGTCATCTGCATATTTGAGGTTATTGATATTTCTCCCAGCAGTCTTGATTTCAGCTTGTGCTTCCTTCAGCCCAGTGTTTTTCATGATGTACTCTGCATAGAAGTTAAATAAGCAGGGTGACAATATACAGCCTTAACGTACTCCTTTTCCTATTTAGAACCAATCTGTTGTTCCATGTCCAGTACTAACTATTGCTTCCTGACCTGCATACAGATTTCTCTAGAGGCAGGTCAGGTGGTCTGGTATTCCCATCTCTTTCAGAATTTTCCAGTTTATTGTGATCCACACAGTCAAAGGCTTTGGCATAGTCAATAAAGCAGAAATAGATGTTCTTCTGGAACTCTCTTGCTTTTTCAATGATCCAGTGGATGTTGGCAATTTGATCTCAAGTTCTTCTGCCTTTTCTAAAACCAGCTTACATTATCATATGTAAAACAGATATCCAGTGGGAATTCGCTCTATGTCTCAGGGAACTCAGAGGCTCTGTATCAACCTAGAGGGCTGGGATGGGGAGGGAGATGGGAGGGAGGTACAAGAGGGAGGGGACATATGTATACTTGTGGCTGATTCATGTTGAGGTTTGACAGAAAACAAAATTCTGTTAAGAAATTATCCTTCAATTAAAAAATCAATTAATTTTTTTAAATCTGTGCTTCAGGATTCAACAAACTCTTGGAAAGCATTTTTTGCTGGCTGTGGAAGTGTTTTTCCTGCAAAAAGTTGTCAAGGTGCTTGAAGAAGTGGTACTCAGTTGGCAAGAGGTCGGGTGAATAATGGCAGATGAGGAAAAACTTCATAGCCTCATTCATTCAACTTTTGACGCACTGATGGTGGGATGTGCAGTGTAGACACAGATGTTTAGGCACTCCACGATGTGTCATGGAGAACAATTGAGCCCTTCTCTGTTGATCAATGACAGCTGCAAGCACTGCAGTTTTCTCTGAATCTTGACTGGCTGAGCATACTTCTCAGCTGTAATGGTTTCATCAGGATTCAGAAAGTTGTAGTGAATCAGACACTGCCAAACAGTGACCACGACTACTTGGCGCAACTTTGGCTTTGGGAAGTGCTTTGGAGCTTCTTCTTTGTCCAGTCACTGAGTTGGTCTTATCTGGATATCATATAGAATCCACTTTTCATTGTATGTCACAATCTAATTGAGAAATAGTTTGTTGTTGCATAGAATAAGACAACACTTCAAAACGATGATTTTTTTCATTTGCAGTCAGCACATGAGGTACCAATTTACTGAGATTTTTACCTTCCCAATTTGCTTCAAATGCCAAACAACCAGAGAATGGTCAACACTGAGTTCTTTGGCAACTTCTCCTGTAGTCATAAGAGGATGAGTTCAGTGATCCTCAGTTGACCGTTGTCAACTTCGAATGGCCGGCCAATGAACTCATCATCTTCAAGGCTCTTGTCTCTTTTGAAAAACTTATTGAACCACCACTGCACTGTATGTTCATTAGCAATCTCTGGACCAAATATGTTGTTGATTTTGCAAGTTGTCTTTACTACTTTATAGCCCATTTTAAAGTTAAATAAGAAAATAGCTCAAATTTGCTTTTTTGTCTAACATCATTTCCCTAATCAAAAATACATATAAAATAAAACAACATGCAGTAGTTCACTAGCAAAAAACAAAGGAAGAAAAGTGCATTAAAATGATGTATAACAAAACCACATTTAAGAAAGTATTCCAGTATCAAATGGCAAATTTTGACAATGGAAAACCTCAATTATTTTTGCACCAACCTAACAGCTGACAAAACCATTTGAAATTTAGTAGTAAAAGCATATTTGATAGCCATTTAGAAGCTAGAATTGTCACCAGGTTCCAACTCTGAAGAATAAGATGAAATTTTAAATATCTTTGGATGAGAATTATCAACTGTAAACTATCTGAGTTATAAAGTAGATTCATAGGTATCTACAGAATCTAACAGGGATGTGGCTTTCTGGTTAGTTCTTGTGAAGACATTATGCCTCAAAAAAAGAGAGAAATAATTTTTATGCTAGAAGTACTTCATATTATAATTGCTCTTATGGTTAAGCCAATTTCGGATTCTTTCATGCCTTTGCCAAAATAGTACTAAAACAGAAAACAAAAAGTAGGAAGAAGCATACTATTCTTCTAGTCTTTTTTATTTACTATTTGCCTCTCATTTCCAGAATTAATTCACATGTGATGTGTAAGCAAGGAAATGATGTCAGTAGAACTGTGAAGTTGATTCATACTGTTTTTCCTATCACCTGAATGTTTTGAACTTCCAAGTAGTAGCAAAGAAATAAAGTACATGGCTATACACAATGCAGCATCATTCCACTATTCTTCGTGGCTCGGTCTGCAAATATGTCCTGGATTGAAATGCTTCTTACATGGTTCTCATAATCAGTGTATATTTTGCTCTTGTTTCATCCTCCACCCTTTATTCAGATTATCATCATCTTTCTATTTAAAAGTAAAGTCCTATTTTAATATGATTGTTATTTGGGTTTGGTTTTTTTATTTGGTAGGTTTGATTAGGTTTTGCTACTTTCTGGTGCTCTTATTACCGCTGTATAAATTTTAAATGATCTGCCCTGTGACAATTTATTTTTTGTTTGTTTTTTAATGACATATAGTTGATTTACAATGTTGTGCCAAACCTTGATGTACACCAAAGTAATTCAGTTTTTCATATATATACATTATGTTTTAATATTCTTTTTCAATATGGCTTATCCCAGGAGATTAGATATACTTCACTATGCTACACAGTAAGACCTGATTATTTATCCAGTCTAAATATGGCAATTTATTTTTATAGCTTCCTTATTGTTAATTTGTAATTTATTACATTATAACATAAATAATTGTAATATTGGAGCCTTTGGGATTTGGGGAACAGGTGTGAAGAAAATCTAGTATGGAGAAAATGAGAGAAGAAGAGGGAGAAAAGTTTAGACTATGTAAGAGAAAGAACAAGCAGCCTAGATACAACATTCAGTGGATCAAAGAAAGAGGAAAGAAATTCTTGGGAATAAAGCCATCTAAAGATCTTAAACTTTAGTCCTTATAATTACGGAACCAGTGAAGGCTTTTGAGCTAGTGAGTGACAGCAGCAAAAATATGGTTTTAAAAGATGTACTCTAAAAGATGTTTAAAATAATTATTACCAAAATGATCCATAAAGCAATGTAATACAAATGAAAATCCCAGAAAGTTTTTCTTTTTTTTGTAGAAACTGCCAAGCAGATTTCCACATTTCTATGGAAATGCCAAAAAAGTCTAGAATGGCAAAACAATAATGAAAAAAGAACAGAGATGGAGGGTTTTCATAATTTGACTTAAAGCCACACTATAAATCTAGAGTAATCAAGATGATGCAGTACTGACATGAGGATAAATGATCAATGGAACAAAAAGGAGACTCCAGAAACAAACCTGCACTCATGCAGCCAACTGATTTTCAACAAAGATCCCAAAGGCATTTAATGGGGAAAGGAAAGTCTTATTAATAAATGGTGTTTGAAGAACTGGGTATCCATATGGAAACAATAAAACTCACAGTATACAAAGAAATTAATTTGAGACAGATCACTGAACCAAACATAACAGTTAAACCTATAAGTTTAAAAAAAAATACTATATGCTTTTTAAAGAAAATATAGCACAATATCTTTGTGACCTGGAATAGATAAAAGATTTCTTAGGATGTAGATAATAAAAATCATAAAAGAAAAATGACAAGTTAGATTTCATATTCAAAGCTTATCAAAAGAACCCTTAAAAACACATAAAGAACTATTAAAATAAATGAAAACACACACACACACACAACAAACTTAACTGGGAAAAACCTCCACAGGCACTTAACAGAGTAAAGTATAAAACCTGTCAACAAATTAAGGAAAATCCTCAATATTATTAGTCATTAGGAAATGAAAACTAAAATCACTATAAGAAGACTTCCCAGAGCCAACTCATTGGAAAACACCCTGATACTGGGAAATACTGAGGAGAAGAGGAGAAGGGAGCAACAGAGGATGAGACAGTTGGATGGCATCATCGATTCAATGGACATGAGTTTGAGCAAATTCCAGGAGAAAGTGTAGGACAAGGACACATGGCATGCTGCAGTCCATGGGGTCACAAAGAGTTGGACACAACTGAGTGACTGAACAACAAATGCCACATAAACACTGATAACTGCTGAAGCTGGGCACTGGATACAAGGCAGTTCACGATACTGTCCACTTACTTTGTATATATTTAAGCATTTCCATAACAGAAAAGTTGGAGGGTATAAAAAGAAGCAAATAAAATGCATACATAGATAAACAAATATGTATAAAATGATACCAGCAACACTAAATACTTGTAGTGATAATGAATGCAATCTACCTTGACATGACTTGGGATCTGCCTCATACTTTAGCACCCATTCCCACCCTTATTCAACTCTCTCTTCCATTCTGCCCATTTCTCTTTATCAGTGTGGTAGATTGTAAATACAGCCCAAATTTTCTCCTGCTATGTATCCACAGCTCTTGCAATGTGATTGTATAGCTTCTTTCAGCAAGGACTGCAGCCTAGTCCCTCACCTCTTCAATCTGGACTAGACCTGTCTCTTGCTTAAGCTAAGAGAATAATGAGAGCCTCTTGGATTGATGGGCTAGAAACCCAATTATGTGTGTCCTTAAAAGAGACAAAAAATGAAAAGTGACAGAGAAACAAAGGAGGAGATCAGGAAAAGACAGACGTGGAGAGACATTGACGTAATGTATCTACAAACCAGAGAATAGCAAAGGTTGCCAGACAGAAGCTGGGAGAGAACCATGGAATACATTCTCCCTCAGGGCCTTTAAAAGGAAATATTCATTCACACTTTGATTTGGACTTCTGTCTACGGAAACTGTTAAATAATACATTTATACTTTTTTCTATTGTATATTGTCACCCTGCTTATTTAATTTACATGCAGAGTACATCATGCAGAATGTCAGGCTGGATGAATAATAAACTAGAATCAAGATTGGCAGAAGAAATATCAATAACCTCAGATATGCAGATGATACCACTTTAATGGCAGAAAGTGAAGAGGATCTAAAAAGCCTTTTGATGAAGGTCAAAGAGGAGAGTGAAAAAGCTGACTTAAAACTCAACATTCAAAAAACTAAGATCATGGCATCCAGTCTTATCACTTCATAGCAAACAGATGGGAAAAATGTAGAAACAATGTCAGATTTCACTTTCCTGGGCTCCAAAATCATTGCAGATGGTTACTGAAGCCATAAAATTAAAATACGCTTGCTCCATTGGTAACTTGATAGGGACTACATTAAAT
The DNA here is from genome assembly GCA_006408675.1 of Madoqua kirkii. Lineage (NCBI taxonomy): Eukaryota > Metazoa > Chordata > Mammalia > Artiodactyla > Bovidae > Madoqua > Madoqua kirkii. Next base: position 13,061 of record SJYC01012324.1, on the reverse strand, counting down.
CTATAGATTGCTTTGGGTAGTATACTCATTTTCACTATATTGATTCTTCCAATCCATGAACATGGTATATTTCTCCATCTATTTGTGTCATCTTTGATTTCTTTCACCAGTGTTTTATACTTTTCTATATATAGGTCATTTGTTTCTTTAGGTAGATTTATTCCTAAGTATTTCATTCTTTTAGTTGCAATGATGAATGGAATTGTTTCCTTAATTTCTCTTTCTGTTTTCTCATTGTTCGTGTATAGGAATGCAAGGGATTTCTGTGTGTTAATTTTATATTCTGCAAATTTACAATATCCATTGATTAGCTCTAGTAATTTTTCAGAGAACTAGAATAATTTCACAATTTGTATGGAAATACAAAAAACAAACAAACAAACAAACAAAACCTCGAATACCCAAAGCAATCTTGAGAAAGAAGAATGGAACTGGAGGAATCAACCTGCCTGACTTCAAACTATACTACAAAGCTACTGTCATCAAGACAGGATGGTACTGGCACAAAGACAGAAATACAGATCAATGGAACAAAATAGAAAGCCCAGAGGTAAATCCGTGCACCTATGGACAGCTTATCTTTGACAAAGGAGGCAAGAAATATACAATGGAGAAAAGACAATCTCTTTAACAAGTGCTGCTGGGAAAACTGGTCAACCACTTGTAAAACAATGAAACTGGAACACTTTCTAACACCATACACAAAAATAAACTCCAAATGGATTAAAGATCCTAATGTAAGACCAGAAACTATAAAACTCCTAAAAGAAAAGTATAGGCAAAACACACTCCGACATACATTACAGCAGGATTCTCTACAATCCACCTCCAAGGGTAATAGAAATAAAAGCAAAAATAAACAAATGGGACCTAATTAAACTTAAAAGCTTTTGCACAACAAAGGAAACTATAAAGCAGCATGAAAAGACAGCCTTCAGAATGGGAGAAAATAATAGCAAATGAAGCAACTGATGAAGAATTAATGTCAAAAATATACAAGCAGCTCCTGCAGCTCAATTCCAGAACAACAGACAACCCAATCAAAAAATGGGCCAAATAACTAAACTAACATTTCTCCACAGAAGACATCCAGATGGCTAACAAACACATGAAAAGATGCTCAATATCACTCAGAGAAATGCAAATCAAGACCACAATGAAGTACCATTTCACACCAGTCAGAATGGCTGCGATCCAAAAGTCTACAAGCAATAAATGCTGGAAAGAGTATGGAGAAAAAGGAACCCTCTTACACGGTTGGTGGGAATGCAAACTAGTACAGCCACTATGGAGAACAGTGTAGAGATTCCTTTAAAAACTGGAAACAGAACTGCCATACGACCCAGCAATCCCACTGTTGGGCATACACACTGAAGAAACCAGAATTGAAAGAGAAACATGTACGCCAATGTTCATCACAGCATTCTTTACAATAGCTAGGACATGGAAGCAACCTAGATGTCCATTGGCAGATGAATGGATAAGAAAGCTGTGCTACATATACACAATGGAATATTACTCAGCTATTAAAAAGTGTATTTGAATCAGCTCTGAGGTGAATGAAACTGGAGCCTATTATACAGAGTGAACTAAGTCAGAAAGAAAAATACCAATACAGTATATCAATGCATATATACTGAATTTAGAAAGATGGTAATGATGACTCTATATGCAAGACAGCAAAAGAGACACAGATGTAAAGGACAGACTTTTGGACTCTTGTGGGAAAAGGTGAAGGTGGGATGATTTGAGAGAATAGCATTGAAACATGTATATTACCATATGTGAAAAAGATTGCTAGTCCAGGTTTGCTGCATGGACAGGGTGCTAAGGGCTGGTGCACTGGGATAACCCTGAGGGATGGGATGGGGAGGGAGGTAGGTGGGAGTTCAGGGTAGGGGACACATGTATACCCATGGCTGATTCATGTCAATGTGTGGCAAAAACCACTACAATGTTGTACAGTAATGAGCCTCCAATTAAAATAAATAAATTGATTTTTTAAAAGAAAAAGATATTAAAACAATAACATAAACAACAGCAACAACAAAACAAACAAACAAAAAAAGGCACACTTGTTCCTTGGAAGAAGAGCTATAACAAACCTAGACAGTGTATTTAAAACCAATACAGTATTGTAAAGTAATTAGCCTCAAATTAAAATAAATAAATTGAAATTAAAATTTTAAAAAGCAGATATGTTACTTTGCTGACAAACGTACATATAGTCAATGCTACAGTTTTTCCAGCAGTCATGTATAGATATGACAGTTGGACTGTAAAGAAGGGTGAGTTCCAAAGAGAAGACTCTTGAGAGTCCCTGAGACAGCAAGGAGATAAAACTAGTCAATCCTAAAGGAAATCAACCCTGAACTGGTGCTGAAGCTGAAGCTCCAATACTTTGGCCACCTGATGCAAACAGCTGAATCATTTGAAAAGACCTTGAGGCTGGGAAAGATTGAAGGTAGGAGGAGAAGGGGATGACAGAGGATGAGATGGTCGAGTGGTGTCACTGACTCAATAGACACATTCAGTTCATTTCAGTCACTCAGTAATGTCCGACTCTGCAATCCCATGAACCACAGCATGACAGGTCTCCCTGTCCATCACCAACTCTTAGAGTTCACCCAAACTCATGTCCAACCATCTCATCCTCTGTCATCCCCTTCTCCTCGTGCCTACAATCTTTCCCAAAATCAGGGTCTTTTTAAATGTGTCAGCTCTTCGCATCAGGTGGCCAAAGTACTGAAGTTTCTGCTTCAGTATCAATCCTTCATTGGATTGATTTAGGATTGATATCCTTTAGGACTGACTGGTTTGATCTCCTTGCAGTCCAAGGACTCTCAAGAGTCTCTCTTTCTCCAGAAACACAGAAAGCATCAATTCTTTAATAAAGAAGCTCAGCCTTCTTTATGATCTAACTCTCACATCCATCCAGGTCTACTGGAAAAACCATAAATTTGACTATACAGGTCTTTGTCAGCATAGTGATGTCTCTACTTTAATATGCTGTCTAAGTTCATCATAGTTTTTCTTCCAAGGAGCAAGCATCTTTTAATTTTCTGGCTCCAGTCACCATCTGCAGTGATTTTGGATCCCAAGAAAATAAAGTCTGTCACTGTTTCAACTGCTTCCCTATCTATTTTCCACGAAGTGATGGAATCAGATGCCATGATCTTTGCTTTCTGAATGTTGAGTTTTAGGCCAGCTTTTTCACTCCTCTCTTTCATTTTCATCAAGAGGCTCTTTAGTTCCTCTTCACTCTCTGCCATTAGGTTAGTGTCATCTGCATATCTGAAATTACTGATATTTCTCACAGCAATCTTGATTCCAGCTTGTGGTTCATACAATCTGACATTTTGCATGAGGTACTCTTCATGTAAAGTAAATAAGCAGGGTGACAATATACAATCTTGACATACTCCTTTCTGAATTTTGAAACAATCTTTCATGGTTTCATGTCCAGTTCCAACTGTTGCTTCTTGACCTGCATTCAGTTTCTCAGGAGGCCATTAAAGTGGTCTGATATTTCCATGTCTTTCAGTTCAGTTCAGTTCAGTCCAGTCACTCAGTCATGTCCGACTCTTTGCAACCCCATGAATCGCAGCACGCCAGGCCTCCCTGTTCATCACCAACTCCCAGAGTTCACTCAGACTCGCATCCATCGAGTCAGTGATGCCATCAAGCCATCTCATCCTTGGTTGTCCCCTTCTCTTCCTGCCCCCAATCCCTCCCAGCATGAAAGTCTTTTCCAGTGAGTCAACTCTTCGCATGAGGTGGACAAAGTACTGGAGTTTCAGCTTTAGCATCATTCCTTCCAAAGAAATCCCAGGACTGATCTCCTTCAGAATGGACTGGTTGGATCTCCTTGCAGTCCAAGGGACTCTCAAGAGTCTTCTCCAACACCACAGTTCAAAAGCATCAATTCTTCAGCACTCAGCTTTCTTCACAGTCCAATCTCACATCCATACATGACCACTGGGAAAAACCATAACCTTGATTAGCCAGACCTTTGTTGGCAAAGTAATGTCTCTGCTTTTGAATATGCTATCTAGGTTGGTCATAACTTTTCTTCCAAGGAGTAAGCGTCTTTTAATTTCATGACTGCAATCACCATCTGCAGTGATTTTGGAGCCCCAAAAAATAAAGTCTGACACTGTTTCCACTTTTTCTCCATCTATTTCCCAAGGAGTAATGGGACCGGATGCCATAATCTTCCTTTTCTGAATGTTGAGCTTTAAGCCAACTTCTTCACTCTCCTCTTTCACTTTCATCAAGAGGCTTTTTAGTTCCTCTTCACTTTCTGCCATAGCTACTAAACTGTGAGATGATTTGCTACATAGCAAAGCTAATTGACACAATCAACCTTGGAAATATGCATTCTTTTTTTAAAATTATCTCTTCCAAAGCCAATCTTATCACCTTCATAAAAACTGACTATCTTATTATACCTGATATATAATACTTCTATAACAGCACTACAAAATGTTATAGATTTACTTTAAATTTTTTCATGATTGTCACCTTTGACCACGTTGTTAACTCCCTAATGGCAAGCATTATATAACATTGAATTTATAACCCTCAATGCCAGACACAATGACTTCATCTATATGAAATTTTTGAAAAGAATTCAAAACTCACTTATATTACTAAGTTATAAGCAAATACAAAAACACTACAATATTTTAATTGTATCAATCAATAATTACAGACTAACAAGTAAATGTAGAAGACCTCTGTAATGTCCATAATACCTTAAATGGAACCCTTGAGATCAATATAAGACACCAACTTTATCTACAATTATCTAATATCTCTTCATTATTCCTTCTAATCATCAAATAATAAGGCAATGCCAAAAGGGATGTGAAGATAGAGTATGCATGTGGTAGCTCTAACCTGGCACTGAGCCTTGAACACATGAATGCTAAGAAAACTAGTATGCAAATATATTCTTTCCCAAGGAAAAGAAGGTTTTCTAAAGTAAAAGTTCAAGGCAATGAATCTTTCCATAAATAAAACTAGATGCTGGAGTCTTTCCCTGATGTATGAAAGAAGACATGATCCGGTGCCATAGTTTTCTAATGTATTAAGCCCTTACTGGAATTAAGTCAGGCATTAAGGAAACCACCTGTGTATTTTCAGTTCTTGTGTGTTGAGGAGTTACTTTTGCAAGTTTTAAAAAATAATTAGGCCTTGCTTGTCCCTCTCTGTATGACCATCTCTCAGGCAAAGCTTCATATCAATACATTTAACTACACAGTTCATACTGAATACAAAATCTGGGAGCTAAAGGAGTCAAACATAGAACATAAGTTTCCTCATTCACAGACAGGTTTTTTGTTTTTTGTTTTTGGTTTTTTTGCTGATCTTTCCATGCTGACTTCCCACGAATGGAACATTTAAAACAATTTTAAGGTGTAATTTGAGGTTCGTATAAATGGTTTTCAGTTATTATTGTTATCCATAACTAGCCTCAACAATCAAGAGCTTGATTATTTAATAGAAGAGACATGGTAATTAGAACACCCAAGAAAGAACAAGTAAAATGGGGGAGCCAAGGCCAGAGTCCACAGACACCATAACAGAAACAACTCTGCAAAGAGAAGTTGTCACATCAAACTACAGAAGTTACAAAGGTTGTAGTTGGGTAGAATGAACAAAATACCTTTTGTAGCAAAAAAAATTTCTAAGCATCAAAAACTCAGAGCTAAGCCTGTTCTTTCAAACCTAACTCTTACTAGACTTACTAGAAAGTCAACACAAGACTGCTAAATCCAGTTAATTATGTTCACAAGACTAAACAGGTAAATTACTAACCAGAAAAAAAAAAGAAGACATGACTTGTAGAAGGGCATATTTCGCACTGGGGAAGCAAAATATGTTTATAAGGACTTGACTCAACTCTAACTCCTTCATTATTTAAAAATAAGTATGTATTTAGAACTTACTGTATCTACACATCATTCTAGATGTTATAGACAGATAATCAGGTTACACTGGTCATTATCCTCAAAGAATGTAAAGTACAGTGGCAATTACAGATATGCAAATCAAATAATGTATGAAATGTATGAGGCATGCACTAATGAGTGATGGATATAAACAAGGGGACCAACAAAAAACAAAGTGAAAGAACATCAAAATCAGACAGTGAACACAGAGAGTGCTTTCTAAAAGAGAAAATACAAGCAGAAATTGGATAAGAGAAGAAAAAGACACTCCAATAAAATTCTCCTTAAAGAGCATGCACACACATGTGCATACATGCACGCACAACACATGGGTACATACACACACACATACCTTGCACAGGGTACAAGACATTCAGTAAGTGTTTTAACTAAAGCCAGCGCCAAATAGATATTCAACAAATATCTATTTCAGTCTCAGTGTATCAGTGATGGTTCTCAAAGTGAGAATACCAGTGAAGACATGACACAGAAATCTTTGTTCTCTAGGAGCTCACATGCCGGTAGGGAGGAAAAGCAATGAACAAAAGAAATGACTATATAATAAGTTCAGAGACTGCAGGTGCTACAGAGAAAAAATAAAAAGGTAAAGTAAGACTCAAACTGGACCTAGGGAAAGGCATGATTTGCATAGGCTAGAGAGGGCATTCCAGAACAGTGGAACAGCATAAGTTGTCACCTGTCTCTATCAGTCAGAAAGTGTATTTCTCCCCAAGAGTATTCATATGGAAAAGTGGTTCATGATAAAAATTAAAGATGATAAAAATTCAATGACTTTGAAAGAAATGCAAGAAGGCAAAGTGGTTATCTGAGGAGCCTTACAAATAGCTGAGAAAAGAAGTAAAAGGCAAAGGGGAAAGGGAAAAATATACCCAACTGAATGCAGACTTCCAGAACAGCAAGGAGAGATATGAAAGCCTTCTTAAGTGAACAATGCAAACAAATAGAGGAAAAGAAGAGAATAGGAAAGACTGGCGATGCCTTCAAGAAATTGGAGATACCAAGGGAACATTTCATGCAAAGATGGGCTCTATAAAGGAAAGAAACAGCAAGGAACTGATGAAAGCAGAAGAGACTAAGAAGAGGTGACAAGAATGCACAGAACTGTACAAAAAGGTCTTAATGACCCAGCTAACCATGATGATGTGATCACTCACCTAGAGCCAGACATCCTAGAGTGTGAAGTCAAGTGGGCCTTACGAAGCATTACTAGGAAAAAAGCTAGCAGAGGTGATAGAATTCCAGCTGAGCTATTTCAAATTCTAGAATATGATGCTGTAAAAATGCTGCACTCAATATGCCAGCAAATTTGGAAAACTCAGCAGTGGCCACAGGATTAGAAAAGGTCAGTTTTCATTCCAATTCCAAAGAAAGGCAATGCCAAAGAATGTTCAAACTATGTAGAACTGTACTCATTTCACATAGTAGCAAGCTAATGCTCAAAATCCTTCAAGCTAAGCCTTAGAAGTATGTGAACTGAGAACTTCCAGATGTACAAGCTGGATTTAGAAAAGGCAAAGGAACCAGATATCAAATTGTCAACATTTGTTGGATCACGGAAAAAGCAAGGGGATTCCAGGAAAACATCTATCTCTGCTTCATTGACTATGCTAAAGCCTTTGTCTGTGTGGATTACAACAAACTGTCTGAAAAATTCTTAAAGAGATGAGAATACCAGACTACATTTTCTGCCTCCTGAGACACCTGTATGCAGATCAAGAAGCAACAGTTAGAATCGACATGAAACAATGGACCAGCTCAAATTGAGAAAGGAAGTACGTCAAGGCTGTATATTGTCACTCTGCTTATTTAACTTATATGCAGAGTACATCACACAAAATGACAGGCTGGATGAATCACAAGCTGGAATCAAGATCTCCAGGAGAAATATCAATAACCTCAGGTATGTAGATGATACCACTCTAATGGCAGAAAATGAAGAGGAACTAAAGAGTCCCTTGATGAAGGTGAAAGAGGAAAGTGAAAAAGCTGACTTAAAACTCAACATTCAAAAAACTAAGATCAGGCATATGGTCCTGTCACTTCATAGCAAATAGAGGGAGAAAAAATGGAAACAGTGGACAATTTCATTTTCTTGGGCTTCAAAATTAGTACAGATGGTGACTGTAGCCATGAAATTAAAACACTTGCTTCTTGGAAGAAAAGCTATGACAAACCTAGACAGCATATTAAAAACCAAGAGACATCAGGTTGCCAACAACGTAGACAAAGCTATAGTTTTTCCAGTAGTCATGTAAAGATGTGAGAGATGAACCATAAAGAAGGTTGAGCACCAAAGAATTGATGCTTTCAAATTGTGGTGCTGGAGAGGACCCTTGAGAGTCCTGTGGACAGCAAGGAGATCAGACCAGTCAATCCTAAAGGAAATCAACCTTGAATATTCATTGGAAGAACAGATGCTGAAGCTGAGGCTCCAATACTTTGGCCACCTGATGGGAAGAGCTGACTCACTGGAAAAGACCCTGATGCTGGCAAAGATTGAGGGCTGGAAGAGAAAGTGACAACAGAGGATGAGATAGTTTGGATGGCATCAGACTCAGTGAACATGAGTTTGAGCAAACTCTGGGAGGTGATGAAGGACAAGGAAGCCTGGTGTGCTACAGTGCATGGGGTTGCAGTGTCAGACACAATTTAGCGACTGAAAAACAACAAACACTACTCACATTTCTCTTCTTCCCACTCTCCGTTAACTCTGAATTTGTTCTATTAGCTATTATCTCTGTGCTCACAATTGCCAATCTCACTCCTAGCCTGTAATCTCAAATACATGTGGCCAGATCACCTCTGAGTATTTTCACTTCAATTACATTAACTTGAACATGTATGAGTCTTTTAAGTTTAAAAAGAACTTTTGCACACATTTATTTCCACCTATGAACATCAATACCTTAAATTCAAATACACTGATTACTAAACTTTTCTTTCTCGTAAACCTGGTCCCTTTCCAACCTCTCCACCTCTTTCAACATCACTACAATCAGATCTTTAGTGAACAACAAAATGTTATGGTTAGATACCTTGGCAGAAACATCCAGTTAAAGCAAAGAATTCTGAAAACTCACTGATGTGTATTTTCTAACCTACTTTACTCCTGCCTGAAGGTTTAGACTAATCTTGACAAATCAACTGCTAAAATTCCTTTCATAATTCCCTCCAGGCAATTTAACCTTAATTCTGGCCTCACTTTCTTCTCTAGGGAGAATGGAGGGTTCTGTGATGAGCTGCATCCTCCAACTCCAGTCCTTCCTAACTTGATTCCATGTTTCCCCACGGATGCTACATGTGGTCCTTGTGGTCTTTGTGAAGCATACACTTAGCTAGTTGCCTAAGCTTCTGAGAACACCCAACCAACAGCATTCTGTCACTTTATCTTTTACCAGTCAGAAGAAGACATTCATTCACTTGTATGTCTTCAGTTCCCACCCCACTAGACATTTATATACTCCAATGAACACATGTACTTCATTACCACCTGGCTTCTGACTTTTCTTTTCCTTCAGTGATTGAGGCCAGTCTGCAGATCTGTTAACAATATCTAGCAATTGGTTTGTTTTACAACTTCATTTTGGTAGAGTATAAAGTGATGTTATTCCAACAAAATGTAATTTGAATAGTATCAAATGTTTCATTACAACACAAATCTGTCTCCTTTTTATAGGCCTACAGAACTAATTTATTTGCAATGATACTTATCTATAAACAAATTATCTAAGTCTATTAGAACTTAGTCCAACCTAGTAACATCTTTAACTTATCAAAATAAAATACTCTTCAATGACTATCAGGCCTTACAATCAAGGAATCACTAGTAACAAATATAGCAAAACTGGAGTATGTAAGGCAAAGACTATACTTCTAAACTGATAGCCAAATTTTAAGCACATTTAGTACTAGTAAGAAATTTAAAAATTCTAGATGGCCCATGATAAGTCATCAATTGTAACAGATCACACAAGTCATATACCCTCTAAGTGGGAAGTGAGAATAGCCTTCTTTATGGTTACTAATTCTTCTGCCACTACTATTATGATTACACACTATAAATTCCATTAGGGTTCAAATGACTTCAGAGTTTTTCCATCACTTTAAAATCCAATAAATACAGACTGCAAGAAGAAAAATCCTAACTTTTTTACTGCCTGTGCACAGCTAAATGATACTTTAAAAGTAAATATAAGTTAAAAGTTAAAAGTTGAAAAATGTACTATTTTGTGGTCACCATTGAACTGCTTTATCATTCTTTGCATTGTCAATTACTTTATATTCTTCCTCTTTTTAATTATATGGTTTCTGGACATGTCTTAATTTTAGCAGCTTTAGTAGAAGTCTTCTTACAGATACTGCACTCTAACAGTGTCCCTGTAAATATTATTTCATTCAACTACCCACAGAATTTATTTCAATTACTTGCCAAAATATTTTATTCTGTGCTATTTCTATCATGCTGGAGTCATGGGATACTGAACTTAAAGGGGTATTTCAATGCTTAAAATATGAAACAAATTATTCTGCTATCTAAAATAACCTAACTGTGAAAATAACTCCTATACACATGTTAATAATTTGCAAAAGCTATCTCTTATTGAATGCTAGGTAATAACAACAACATATGCTTTTCATACATCTACTCTTACAAAAAAAAATTTTCACAACATAACCTTTCAAGAAATCAGAATGCTTCAGATACTTCCCATTTTGCAATATCAATCCAATAACTCAAATATCTGCTTCACAGGACTTAGTACACAAACTTTTTAAGATTACTATCCCATAAAAAAGAATTTCACCATTTTACTCCAATACAGTTTAATGAATATAAAAACACTCTTACATTTTAGATCATAAAGTTTCTTGTTTTCCTTTTTATACATTTTATTGTCCTGAGTCACAGGACTGACAATGGGAGATTCTGCTGATGCTAGTACGATATGAATTTGGTGTATGGAAAGAAAAATGCTTCAGTAGCATGATGGCCTTCACTATAGACTGACAACTCATTGCATAAAATAATTTTTCTTTTACAATAAAAACGTTCTACTATTTCAAAACCCTTCACTTTGTATAATACTTCTGGATTGACATAAGTCTATTCTTTCCTTCTTCTTCATTCCTGGCATTAGATAAGGGACAGAGTGAACCTTGTTAGATTCTTTTTAACCTTTTCTGACTTCCTGCACTATCATCATTCTTCTGTTAAGAAGCAAGGTTCACACACGCACACACTCTCACAAATGGTACCTTGGGTGAGATAATGGATGTGTTAATTAGCTTGTGGTAAACATTTCACAATGTAAACAATGCATCAAATCATTACATTGTATACTTTAAATACATATAATTTTATTTGTCAATTATACCTCAGTAAAGCTGAAAAAAGAAAGAATGTTAAGAAGAAATATGTAAATGTACTTAAAAGGGAACCTGTTAACTTATCTACATTAGCCCTCATTAGCTATTGGGTTTTTACTTATTTATTTAAAATAACAATTAATTAACACTCCAACCTTTTGAATCCTCTTGAAATAAGTGCTTTGGAAAGAAGTAAGTTGTGAATAAATCAATAACCTTAAGCCAATCATAGCAAAATTTCCGAAAATCAAAGTGAAAAAAAATCTTAAAAACAACTAAAAAGGGACAGACTACTTTCAAAGAAGTAATTGTTAGAACAATATATCTGATGTCTCAATAGCAACTATATAAGTCAGATGACTATACTTTTTTAGTATATTTTAATTTTTTATTTATATTTAATTTTTGTATATAATATTTTGATATATAATAATCAAATGACTGATATTTTTAAATATTAGAAAGAAAATAACTGCTAATCTAGAATACTATACCCAGCAAAAATACCCTTCAAAATAAACATAAAGAAATCATTTCATTTCAGACAAGACAACTCAAAAAGCTTCCCAGCAGACCCATATTAAGAGAAATAGTAAAGGAAGTTTTTTAGGCAGAAGGAAAATGATCTCAGATAAATGCTTAAAGATTTAGAGAAGAAAAAAAAAAGAAGACCAGTAAAAAAGGTAAAACATAAAATCATACATATGTGTGTGTACACTAAGTCATTTCAGTAGTGTTCAACTCTTTGTGACCCCTTCACCTACCCTCAACAGCATTGGCTGGTTTTGGCAACTCCAGTAGACCAAGCATTCTAGGCCAATTTCAGATGTAAGGGATTCTTGGGAATCAGCCAATTTTAAAAAATATGTGGCCCCATGGACTATAAGCCAACCAGGCTCCTTCTGTCCATGGGTTTCTCGAGGCATGATGACTGGAAGGGGTTGCCATATCCTCCTCCAAGGGATCTTCCCAACCCAGGGATCAAATCCACATCTCCTGCAGCTCCCACATTGGCAGACAGGTTCATTTACCACTAGCACCAACTATTTGAAGCCCCCAAACTAATACACATACACACACATTTATATACACACAAATATATGCAATTAAATGTCCAAAATTTATTACTATTTCATGAACCCTTATTGTATCTACCTAGAACAGTTGTTGTTCAGTTGTTAAGTCATGTCTGACTCTTTGCAACTCCACCAGGCTCCTCTTGTCCATGGGGTCACAAAGAGTTGTAACACCTAGAACAGTATAGATATTGCTATTCATATTTTAAAGAAGAAAATAGCTGAAACATATCCAAACTTAATTTGTTTATTTTTTTTTCATTTACTTTTTTTTTAATTTTTTTAATTTTTTATTTTTTTTAATTTTTATTTTTTAATTTTTATTTAATGCTTATTCCATTTCACAGTACTGTATTGGTTCTGCCATACATTGACATGAATCAGCCACAGGTGTAGACGATCTCCCCATGTTAAAGCCCCCTCCCACCTCCCTTCCCTGCCCATCCCCCCGGTTCATCCCATACACCGGCCCCAAGCATCCTATATCCTGTATTGAACATAGACTGGTGCTTCATCTCCCATATGATTGTATACATGTTTCGTTGTCATTCTCCCAGATCTTCCCACCCTCTCCCTCTCCCTCTGAAGCCAAAAGTCCGTTCTATACCTCTGTGTCTCTTATATTGTCTCACTTTCGGGG
>SJYC01012323.1:0-16564 GCA_006408675.1 Madoqua kirkii | reverse complement strand
GAATCGCCAGTCTAGGTTCGATGCAGGATACAGGATGCTTGGGGCTGGTGCACTGGGATAACCCAAAGGGATGGTATGGGGAGGGAGGTGGGATAGGGGTTCAGGAGTGGGAACTTATGTACACCCATGGCGGATTCATGCTAATGTATGGCAAAACCAATACAGTATTGTAAAGTAAAAAAATAATAAAATTAGAAAAATAATAGATAATACACCACACTTAGTCTCATCTATCCTACAAGACAGTTCATTTTATTATAAGTTTTCTTAACACTACTTCTAGATGATATTATGTGATCTCAAGAAACAATATTTCAATAGAAGCAATAGAAGTCTGAGTTATAAGGTATGAACTGTTCATTGTCTAAGTAGAAATTTATTCTAACCTACATTGATTTCTTTCTCCTGTGAGTCCTTTGCTTGTCTATTTCATCACTATGAAAAACGTCAAAAGGTGAAAATTTCCTGTTATTAAATAACTAAATATTACAGATGCAATGTACAACATGACAAATATAATTAACACTGCTGTATGTTTTATATGAAAGTTGTTAAGATGGTAAATCCTAAGAGTTCTCATCACAAGGAAAAACATTTTCTACTTCTTTCATTTTGAATGCATATAAGATGATGAATGGTCACTAAACTTATTGTGATAATCAATTCATGATGGATATAAGTCATTATGCTATACACCTTAAACTTATATAGAGCTCTACATCAATTATAGCTCTATAAAACTGAAAGAAAAAGTTAAAAACTCCACAAATACCTGTCTCTTATACACATCTCTTCTCATAACTCATTACTGGACACGTCATTGCCCTCCAGATAGAAGAAATCCAGCTCCACCCACCAGAATGTCGACACAAGCTTTCCTAACCAAGAAACCTTGACAAGCCACTGATACAAACCCACCCACAGTGAGGAAACTCCACAATAAAGAGAACTCCACAAACTGCCAGAATACAGAAAGGCCACCGCAAAAGCAGCAATATAAACAGGGTGAAGAGACAGAGGAATACCCAGCAGGTAAAGGAACAGGATAAATGCTCACCAAACCAAACAAAAAAGGAAGAGAATATGGAAAAATTGCATGTAAATTATACCTCAATAAAGTTGATTTTTATAAAGGGGAAAAAAAAAAAACCTGAGGTTTCTCCCAAACAGCATCAGAATAATTTCTGATTATCAAAAAATTGTTGCTGTTATAACTCACTGTATTTTCACTCTTATATTATTTCAAGTGGCATTCCTGATACATATGTATAAGTTTGATAAGAATACAAAATACTTCCATACAAATTATGTAACTCAAAGAAATTTTAACATAATCCATTAGAAGATAATTAAATATACGTTCTATGAAGTGGTATGAGACACCTTATACATAAAATACTTGAACTCATGACTGCTGACATGAAGTCAGTGCCAATAGAAACATAATTCTTTTAAAATTTATTTTCTACAACCTAAAATAACAGTACAGGCATACTTATTAGCATAATAAATAACAATGCATATAAAGGAGTCAAATTGCAATCATGCTCTTCATGAAATAAGGATCTAAGACTCTTCATGAGGTTTTCATCTATGTCTGACAGAATAAAAAGTTTAATGCTTGACCGGAACAAACAAATAAATATTCCATAAACAAATTCCCATTATCCATAAAAGAGAAGACAGGATTATTGAAACTACATTAAATTTCCACAAAATTGAAAATCCTTTTTTCAGGCCATAGTTGTAACCTTTTTCAACCATTAGTAGGCTACAACTAATTGGTCAAAAATAATTTTTTTAAGTAGCCAAACTAAACACTTTTAAAACTTCCCACAGGGAAAGTGTTCAAGCTCTGAAGCAGTGTAACTTTGACCCTTCTAACTGAGTCACTTGTTTTCAATTTCTTCATTTATCCCCTCAGTCAGTCAGTCAGTCAGTCATTAAATCAACTTTCATTGAATACCAACTCACTTCCAGGCTTGAAGAAATTGAATAGGGTGGTCCCTACGTGAAAAGACAAAATGCTCATTCTTTTTGTTTTTTCAGCTTTACTGCTGCTGCTGCTATGTCACTTTAGTTGTGTCTGACTCTGTGCGACCCCACAGATGGCAGCCCACCAGGATCCCCTGTCCCTGGGATTCTCTAGGCAAGAACACTGGAGTGGGCTGCCATTTCCTTTTCCAATGCATGAAAGTGAAAGTGATGTCACTCAGTCGTGTCCAACTCTTCACGAGCCCTTACTGAGGTACAATTGACAAATAAAATTGTATATGTTAAAGACGTTGGACTGGAAGAAGCACAAGCTGGAATTATGATTGCCTGAGAAATATCAATAACCTCAGATATGCAGATGACACCACCCTTATCACAGAAAATGAAGAGGAACTGAAGAGCCTCTTGATGAAAGTGAAAGAGGAGAGTTAGAGAGTTGGCTTAAAGCTCAACATTCAGAAAACTAAGTTCATGGCATCTGGTCCCATCACTTCATGGGAAATAGATGAGGAAACAGTGGAAACAGTGTCAGACTTTATTTTGGGGGCTCCAAAATCACTGCAGATGGTGACTGCAGCCATGAAATTAAAAGACCTTTACTCCTTGGAAGGAAAGTTATGACCAACCTAGATAGCATATTAAAAAGCAGAGACATTACTTTGCCAACAAAGGTCTGGCTAGTCAAGGCTATGGTTTTTCCTGTGGTCATGTATGGATGTGAGAGTTGGACTGTGAAGAAAGCTGAGCACCGAAGAATTGATGCTTTTTAAGTGTGGTGTTGGAAAAGACTCTTGAGAGTCCCCTGGACTCCAAGGAGATCCAACCAATCCATTCTAAAGATCAGTCCTGGGTGTTCTTTGGAAGGAATGATGCTAAAGCTGAAACTCCAGTACTTTGTCCACCTCATGCAAAGAGTTGACTCATTGGAAAAGACTCTGATGCTGGGAGGGATTGGGGGCAGGAGGAGAAGGGGACAACAGAGGATGAGATGGCTGGATGGTATCACTGACTCGATGGATGTGAGTCTGAGTGAACTCTGGGAGCTGGTGATGGACAGAGAGGCCTGGAGTGCTGCAGTTCATGGGGTCGCAAAGAGTCGGACATGACTGAGCGACTGGACTGAACTGAAAGTATACAATGTGATTATTTGACTGAAATACATACACTTTGTGACATGATTATCACAATCAGACTCACACATACATCACCTTACATAGTTGCCAGTTTGTGTGTGTGTTTGTGTGTGTGTGTGTGTGTGTGTGTGTGATAAGAATGCTTAAGGTTTACTCTCTCAGCAAATTTCAAGTATACAACACAGTATTATTAACTACCGTCACCATGCTGTGTATTAGATCCCTAGAGCTTATTATCTTTTAACTGAAGCCTTGTATCATTTGACCAGAATCTCTTCATCCCCTCACCCCTAACAACCAGTCACAATCTGAGATGCTCATTCTATAAGTTAACTTCCTGGAGAAAAATCTCAACTGGTGAAGGTAGTATCCCCAGACTTGAAACTAAAATGTCTTCAAAGACTACATATAATAGGACCACAGTCCTGACCCAAAAAAGAACCTAGATTGGGAACTAAGATCTATTACAATTCACACCTGAAGACAAATGACTTGTTTCTGTGATACATGGCATTCTGAAAGAACTTCACTGAATACTGCTGTTCTGTTTAGCTTGTTTTTAAAAAACCAAACATTGTAGACACTGGGCTTCTAGGAACTAGTGAATTTCACTACATATCTGAGTATTAGTTGGGAGATTCAAACTGCTTAAAGATGAGATTTGCCAAAACTCAAAGTACTATATTAATTCATTTCCATATTGCTAATGGTAAAGAATACTTCTAGTCAAAGCTGGATTCCCTGAGCTCAAATGTAACATAATCTTGGAAGACTTTTTTAAATAAATATGAATTTTTTTAAAATATATACAAGTTGGAAGAAAGATACATACTTGTGGGAAATAATGCAAGAAAGAGAACAGAGTCTCCCTAAAAGCAATACATAAGAAAAAGTTAAAAAAATAAAAAGCAACACATAACTTGACTTTCTAAAGTATTTTTAAATTGTAGCACATAAAATGGGCAAAAGCAACCAAGACAGGAATTATATTCTAGGAAACACAAATTGATAAAAGTGCCAGAAAAACAACAATAAAATTAATGAGATCTGCTTCTGGGGAGACACCAATAAATAAAAATTATTTTACAATATTTTATGTTATTTAAAGAGAAATTTATTTTGCTTAGCTATTTTAAATTTGTTAAACTACAAAAATTATATACTTGCTGAACTGAAACTGGCACAAATAATTATTACTATAATTGTTAATATTTTCTTTAAAGTAATTTTTGTGTAGAAAATAGTAATATACATTTTCATTCCTGGCAAAAACATAATAGTCTGGGGGGAAAAGAAATAAATACATAGGTTTAGTGAATCACATACACTATATCCCTTACTCACAAAGTAATTTATTTCAAAGATATATAATGAAATTCCTATACTTAATTCTAAGTCATGAAATGGTAAAGAATCTGCCTGCCAACGCGAGGAGACACAGGTTCCATCCCTGGGTCGGGAAGATCCCCTGGAGGAGGAAATGGCAAACCCATTTCAGTATTCTTGCCTGGGAAACCCCATGGACTGAGGAGCCTGGAGGGCTACGATCCATAAGGTCACAAACAGTTGGAGACGACTGAGCATGCACAGACTCACGCACCTCAAATAAGGGAAATCTATTGTGGCAACCCGCTCCAGGATTCTCTCCTGGAAAACTGTCAGAGGAGCCTGGCGGGCTACAGTCCACAGGGCCACAAAGAGGCAGGCACGACAGAATGTCTGAGCACACACGCACACATACACACACATCCTACTCTTAGAGTACATCATTCCTGGCATTACTTCTAGTACTTCTATTAATAACACAGCTAAACACACCAAAAAATAAAAAAATACAACAGCATATCTTTCAACAAACTATAGCTTTGATTCTTGTAATCTTCTTTTCACAAAACTACACAATAAGTTTTAATTTTTGCCATTTTTACATGATGATGCGTCAATGGCTGCAGTAGTTGTAGTGATGTCAGTTATACTAAAGAACAACGGATGGGCTGGATGGAAGAACAAAGCTCTTCCTACCATCTGGAAGCCTGAAGAAATTGAAAAAGCAGCAAGATAACTTTTTTATCTCCATCCATCCATTACTCCCAAAGTGATTATGTTTTAATTTTTCATATATCTGCTAAACTTTAAATACTCTGAATACTGTTTCCACAGAAACTGTTCCTACTGCTTGATCACTCACACACCAGTTCCATGCTGCATTCACACAGTATGGACATTGCTGGCGCTTTGCAAAGTAGATAATTTTTTTTTAACTACAGATCTTGACAGATGTTATATATGTTTTCTCCATCATTAACAAAGTTTTTAAAAAAGAAAGGAATGTAGATCCTTTATACTACTAAATGTTCAATGTTAACAGAAAATTCATTGCTAAAGGTGAACTGTTATATGCTCCAAATCAGAATAACTTTCTTTTCAAGAAAAATTTTTAAATGTTCAATTAATATGAACTGTATCTACTTATTTGAAATATGAGAGTAACAAGATAGAATACAAAGAGGAGAGAAATTTGCTGTTGGAAATAAATATGAATGAAAAATAGAAGGTAGAATTTTTTTCATGGTATCTTGACCATTGAAAACTAGTAATTTCTAATTTACAAACCAAAACTTTTAAATAAAAAGAAAAAAAGTCCAATTTTCTACAATATTGTTCTTAATTAAAACACTTAATAATTTACCTTTCATTTTTTTATTCATTCAAAAATATTATGTTTATATCCAAACTATTCTGGTTTAAATGAAAGAGCCTTGGCAGCAACATTATTTTTCCAAAGACTGAAGCTGATTTTTAGAATGCCTGAGGCTTTCTAAAAGCTGTTTAAAAAACATAACCTGATTCTTCCACCCCTCAGTCCCACAGTTCAAAAGTAATTACTTTTGTTTTAGGCTTGTACCTTCTGGTTTTTCAAATATTTACCATTTTAATTTCAAACAATATACTTTCAATACATTGAATATTGGATAGCACTAATCTGAAATGGAAACAATTGTTTTGGAGAAAAGAAAGGCATGAGAGATTTTAGTGGAAACAAAGAGTTCGGACTTCTAATAGCATGGTAAACTACATACTCTAAAGGACCCTAGCACTTTCTGCTTTTCTATTAATGTTAGAACATTAACCCATACTGGAGAAGGAAATGGCAACTCACTCCAGTATCCCTGCCTGGAGAATCCCAGCGACAGAGGAGCCTGGTGGGCTGCCATCTATGGGGTCACACAAAGTCAGACACGACTGAAGTGACTTGGCAGCATTACCCCATACATGCTATAGTTAGTTGTTTATATGTTTGATTATGAACTCAGCATATGATTGATCCTTCCATGCTTCAGTTTTATCACTTATAAAATAGAAATAGTAATAATATTAGTAATAATAATAATTCTTAGAAGAATTAAATAAATTACTATGTATAAAATATTTAGACCACCTTCTGGTCCACAGTAAGTGAAATGCAAGTGCAAGTTAGTCACTCAGTCATGTCTGACTCTTTGGGACCCCATGGATTGTAACCCTCCAGGCTCCTTGGTCCACGCAATTCTCTGGAGTGGTTTGCCATTTCCTTCTCCAAAGTGAAATAAATATCAGCTATTATTATCATATGGACTCTTGGAACAGTGTTAACAGTAAAAGAACACATTAACAATTGGACAATCAACATATACTCTAAAACATCTTCATAATACATCATATATACTTTCTACAAATATTAAAATACTCTCACTCTAAAAACATTTGAAAATTTAAGATGACTTTTTGATAAACTACAAGGGGGAAACTGTACAATAAATCTTTCTTTCTGCACTAAGCAAAGTTTTCACATAGCCAAGGCTTATCAAGATTTAAACATAAGTTCTAATTAGAACATAGGTTCTCCATTAATGAATTAATGTTCAATGATGGCATCTGTCATCTTCTACTTAATTAAAGCAAAACAATTTAACATTTAATTAGTACACTTTTCTCTATGGTTTTAAATCTTACACATTCAAAACAAATTATATCAACACCTGAATCTTTCTTTTGCAGTATATCAATAAAACAGGGAGTAACTTTGTTTCTATTTTACACCTATTTTAAATAGTAAACTGTATTTCAGTGAACAAAAGTTAGTAGACTTTCTCTATCTACAGGCAGGAAAATCAGTGAATACTGCTAAGTCACTTCAATCGTGTCCGACTCTGTGCAACCCCATAGACGGCAGCCCACCAGGTTCCCCTATCCCTGGGATTCTCAAGGCAAGAACACTAGAGTGGGTTGCCATTTCCTTCTCCAATGCAGGAAAGTGAAAAGTGAAAGTGAGGTCGCTGAATTGTGTCCAGCTCTTAGCGACCCCATGGACTGCAGCCTACCAGGCTCCTCCGTGCATGGGATTTTCCAGGCAAGGATACTGGAGTGGGGTGCCATTGCCTTCTCTGAAACCAGTGAATACAGATCCCCAGTTGTAGAATATATTGTAACACTCTATTCAGTGACAGATTCCATGGGTCATGAAAGCCAGATAATTGAGAGTTAAAGCCTTATTTTTGCAGGCGAGACTTCATTTACTTACCAGTTCCAACTTAAAATTATATAGAGGACTTAAATGATAACATGATTACCTGACTGTATTATTTTTTCAGCCCCATTTTTTTCTGTAATTTCTAGTATCTTGAGATGAAATAATGCAACATCACTCTTCCCAATCAGTATTTTAAAGATGTAGGGAGTTAGTGAAGACTTCTAAACTATTAACATTTTATAAGTTTCAAATGAGTTACTAATGTAGTTCTCTTTAAAATGTAAGATCCCAATGATGCTATGATGCCAGTATACAACAGGCAATAAATAAGCATTGATGTATTCTTTCAGATAACAACTGATTCTAATCTTAAGGCATCCAATTTTAGCTTATACAGTTAAGATTTATATATTTACAAATACTTTTTTTCATCTTGGCAATATCCCAGATATGCACTCCAACGCTAGTACAGAAATATAAACCATGTACTGGTTAACAAGCTAAAAGAACTATGTCCTAAAAGTTCCAGAGTTCTTAGCAGCAGCATATAACCTAATATACCCCCAAAATCACTTTCTTTCCCTTCAATATTCTCCAGGAAGTAACTTATTTTCCTCTGGGAAACACAAATAATTTTTAATAATTTAGAAACAAATTTAAAACCTCATTTTATCTTTGAAACCAGAGTATTTGAAGTGAGGAGAGAAAACGTAAAATTATGTATTTTCCAGAAAGCTGAAAGCAAAGTCACCAACTAATACAAATGATCTCCAAGACCAAAGTGTCACGAAGCTATGTGTTTAATGAAAGATAAAACTCACCCTAATGAGTGAAAAGCATAACACTTTCTGCTGCTACCGCTCTCCTGCAAACTCACCCCTCTGCCAGCCCCCTCATCCACTATTAAACTAACTCTCATATCAGTATAGGATAGAAATCAAAAACTAAACGCACAGCTCTTCCACACAGATCATTTTCTTTGAGCGCTTCTTTTTAAGAGAAGTTCACAGCCTCTATGACAGTATGTCCAAAAAACTTTTCAGTGGAAATACATAATAATAATAAGAGGAATTCTACCATTAAAACATTTAATTTATAAAATAGAAAAGAATAAACCTAACTGGCATTCTGAGTGCAACTCCTTACCTTGGCTGTACAGTGTTTTTAAAGCCTCTGGAAGGCAAATTAGACAGACCTGCTATGGAATGTACCAAAGTCAAACAATCTGCAACTGCAATTTCTATTAAACTTTTCATGAGAAAGGAAGATGCTGTGTTTTGCATTACTACATAAAAAAAAACAAATGATAATGAAAACATGAGGCCACAAGTGGAAGATTTCTAGCTTTCATAAGAAAAGTTTTTCTGAGGATTATAGCCCCAAGTGATAAATAACAATAAATATATGACTTTTTAATTTACTTACATGATTACTGCAAGTCGTTTTAACGTGAATAAAATACTTATCAAAGGAGCAACACTACAGTTATAAAGCAACATAAAAAATGACAGGTCATAGGTCAACCACGGCTTACCTACATGACTATAAGAACTTCACAAGCACAATTCTTATTCAATTGACATAAAATCCAATCAATATAAAACCTAGAAATCACCTCATTAAAGACCTTGACCATACACAACGGCAATACTGTATATGCATACAAGTAATGATGACCATCAAAAGTAACGCAATTCACTTTACCCCCAAAACGCTTCAACAGAATTGACATAATTTGTCCACATCATGGTTACTGAGGTATCAACCATAAACAGTAGATTAAAAAATACCAAATATGATAAATTCTGTTCCCCCTTCTCTTCCTTCCACCATATCTCCTTATATTAAGTTATAATCAATTGTGTTACACTGGGATTCCCAGGTAGCTCTGTGATAAAGAATTCGCCCTACAATGTAGGAAATGCAGGTTCTATCCCTGGGTGGGGAAGATCCCCTGGGGGAGGAAAGGGCAACCCACTCCAGTATTCTTGCCTGGGAAATCTCGTGAACAGAGGAGCCTAGTGGGCTCATGGGCTACAGCCCGTGGAGTCGCAAAGAGCAGGACACAGCTGAGCCACTAAGCACAGCACAGCAGGCCCATGGGCCCTCAGTCACTAAGTCATGTCTCCTCTTTGCAACTGCACGGGCCGTAGCCCACCAGGCTCCTCCGTTCACAGGCTTTCCCAGGCAAGAATACTGCAGTGAGTTGCCATTTCCTTCTCCAGGGGATCTTCCTCACCCAGGGATGAAACCTGTGTCTCCTGTATTATATGATGAATTCTTTACCACTGAGCTACCTGGGAAGACACCTGGCAAGTCCATCAGGTCCCATATTGAAACTTCTCTTTTCTGATAGGGGTTCTCTTGCTCTATTTATAACATAATATGCTATATAATATTAATATTTCTGGTTAGCAACCAAATTATAAGCTTATGCCACTCAAGTCACAATGGGTTTCTTTAACACTGATTTATCACTATTAACACAGAAAAGATATTTTTTACTTCTCAAATAAAGTGAAAAGACAAAACAAAACAAAAATTAAACAAGCAAATAAAAAAGAGAGGAAGGAACTAGACTTTTCAGGATAGAATAATAATGAAAACACCGAAAATCAGTAAGCTTCATCACAGAAAAATGAGTTAAGTTAAGCTTAATTTAATTATAGTAACAGAAACACCAATTTTAATCAAATAAAAAATTTTTTCAGTCACCAAAAGAATATACATTCTGACTTATAGTGAGGAAAATGGAAGGTTAGGAAAACAATCAAATTAATGACAAAACCCACTATGTTAAATTTTACAAGGGCATTCAAATTCTCTTCCATTGATCTAGAATTTAGCTATAATGAGCACTGCAGGAAATAAAACCAAATATAAACGAGTCAGAAAGGACAGTGAGATAACCAATTACTAAAGACAGTGATATATTCTGAGTAAAATTAAGAGCTCAGCCACCTTTCAAGGACTATATCTTTCTTAAAAGGTTCCCATTTTAAAACTTTTTCCCAAAAATCTCACTATACTGCTCAATCTCTAGCTTGAACAGAAATTATTTTTAAAAAGTAAATGGTAGTCAGAACTGGGGAAAAAAAAAGCCAATTCCTAAAAAAAAAAAAAAAACCTTAAATTCAGTATTATTCAAATCTAATTTCCAACTAGAATTTTTTTTCTACCATTTAATAATATTACTCTAAGGCTCCCCTGAAATGTTCAGTATTGCAACAGTCCTCCAGCAACTGCTCAAATAGCTAACTAAAAAAGTCATACAAGAACTGAAAGAAACACACAGACACAAAATCATTGGGAAAAGGAAGAGATGGGGAAGAAAGTATAGAAAACAATCCTGAAAATTGTAAATTCAGAACCTAAAAGAAATTTAAACTAATTATCAAGTAGACAAAGCCAAAGGTATAGCTTTAGCTTATGCCACACCCCAGCTTCATTTCATAGAGATCAGCTGAACAAAGTTAGGAGGATGTTTCATCCTTCTTAGCTCAACAGCTACCCTAATCTAGTTCAGAAACCCAGGTTCCATAAAACTGACATCTTTTACTACTCAAACTTGACCCACTATGGAAGCAAGGTATTTTATCCCATCGGAACCTTTCCCACTCCTGCCACTGCCCTTGGCCTCTCTGCATTACATCTAGACAGAGGTAACAATTTCTATAAAACAAATAAAGGATAGAAATTGATAGTAGCATACTATATGCTCAGCAATAGACCCCAAAATAAACACTCACATGTTTCAAAGTAAGACATACCCAGTACAAGTGTGTGCATACTTGTTAAGTCTGTCATGTCTAATTCTTTGAGACCCCAAAGACTGTAGCCCACCAGGCTGCCCTGTCCATGGTATTTCCCAGGCAAGAATACTGGAATGGGTTGCCATTTCCTTCTCCAGGGGATTGCATCTCCTGCATTGACAGGGGGGTTCTTTCTACTGAGCCACGTGGGAAGTCCTCCCGGTACAAGTCCATCATGGGAGTTGTAGCCTGCCAGGCACTACACTGGTTAATAACATTAGTGATGCGGGAGGTGAGAGGCATGTCAGAAGGGAGGAAGACAGTGCTTCAGTAGACTTGAAAAATCTTCAATAGTAGACATTACAAAGAGTAAAACCAGTGCTGTGGAAGCATTGACACACAGCACAAAATTCAGACAATCTCCCAGAAAACAGGAAGAACAGTGACAAAATAAAAACTATGAGGAAGAACATCGCTGATATAAGGAACAGAAAATAAATAGTCAAACAAAAGACATTCATTTCCCTGAAGTATGGACTATGTCAAATAAAACTGAATGAATAATCAGAACACACAATAGAAGGAAGCTTTCTTCAGCAATCAAAGAAATAGTCTAAACCAATTAAATCCACCACATTCCCAACTAAATCAAAGAAAATGGTATCACACAAGTACATAGTGACAAATGTGCCACTTACTGAAAAAAAAAAAAAGAAAAAAGAAAAACATTCTTCAAGCAAGCAGACACAAAGAATTAGCTACAGGACAAAAATCAAGTTTTCCATAATTCTCTCCCCAGCAACTATAAACATCAACTGATTTTTTAAAAAATGACTTCCAGTCAAAGACGGACAGCAAAACTCCTCGAAACTTATCAAAAACAGTAGAAAGTATGACAATAACAACCAGTGACCCCATTAAAAAAGAGGGGAGGGGAAATTGAGCAAGAAAATCACTACAATCATAATCAACAAATGTTGAGGACAAATATTTAATTTTATTGACGTATAGGTGACATAATTTCCAGGTATATAGCAAAGTGATCTAGTAATACATACACAAATGTCTATTCTTTTTCAGATTCTTTTCTGTCATACATTATTACAAGCTATTGAATAGACTGTTGGATGGCATCACCGACTCAATGGATTTATGTTTGCGTATGCTCCAAGAGTTGGTGATGGAGGCCTGGTGTGCTGCAGTCCATGGGGTCGCAAAGAGTCAACTGAGCGACTGAACTGAACTAAACTGAACCTGTGCTACACTGTAGGTTCTGGCTGTTCATCTATTTTATTTGGGCTGAACATTTTAAGTTGCAGACCATAATAGGATTTGTTCCTTGAAAGAAATCTATGACAAACCTAGACAGCATATTAAGAAGCAGAGACAGCACCATGCTGACAACGGTCTGTATAGACAAAGCCATGCTTTTTTCCAATAGTCGTGTACAGATGTGATAGCTGGACCATAAAGCAGGGTAAGTACCAAAGAATTAATGTTTTCAAGTGGTGGTGCTAGAGAAGATTCCTGAGAGTCCCTGGGACTGTAAAGAGATCAAAGCAGTCAATCCTAAAGGAAATCACCCCTGAATATTCATTGGAAGGACTGATGTGGAAGCTGAAGCTCCAATGCTTTGACCAGCTGATGCAAAGAGCCAGCTCACTAGAAAAGACCCTGATGCTGGGAAAGATTGAGGAACGGAGGAAAAGAAGGTGGCAGAGGATGAGATGGATGGCACCACTGACTCAATGGACGTAAGTTTAAGCAAACTCTGGGAAACAGTGAAAGACAGGGAAGCCTGGAGTGCTGCAGTCCATGGGGTCACAGAGAGTGGAACACAACTTAGCAACTGAACAACAAAAATAATAGGACAGGATGCCAAGAGCTGACACATATTCATTAGACCTCAAGTACAGAGGGATAAAGAGTCAGGTTCTAAACTAATATAAAGAGATCTAAGGGCACGGGTGGGATTCAGGAACTAGAACGCAGAAAACTACATACGATAAGAAAGACCTATTATATACTGCAATCATGGAACTGCACTCAACAGACTATAAGAACTGACAACAGAAAAGAATCTCAAAAATAGTGTATAAATAGTATATAGAGAGATATATAACTGAATCACTGCCATATGTCTGACCCTGACACAATATTGCAAATCAACTATATTTCAATAAAAAAATTTCTAAAAAGAAAGCACAGTAGAAATATAAGATGCACATATCAGTCAGCTGCCTTCCCAACCACTGAAGGTAAGAGAACAAGCAGCAGCCACCGATTTTTAACACCAAGCGGCTGTTACTGGGGATATAGGGGGACCTCTGTTAGACTCATCCACCTCTTAAACCCTGAAAACTGAGGGAGATGGACCACCAGGGAGGGCCAAGGAGGAAACAAACACAATAAGAAGGTAAAAGACTCAGGTCTCTGAGTTCATTCCTTTCTCCTATCACTTGCCCAAAATTCTTAAGTAAATTGCTGTCATCGTTTTAAAAATGAGCAATAATTGCAAAGTAATGAATAGAGGACATCTGTGTTTTTTATATTAAGCACTACTCAGTCGTGTCCAGTTTTTTGTGACCCTTTGGACTGTAGCCTACCAGGCTCCACTTTTTCAGGCATGCGGATTGGGTTGCCATTTCCTCCTCCAGGGGATTTTTCTGACCCAGGGATCGAACCTGCATCTCCTGTGTCTCCTGAATTGCAGGCAGATTCTACCAGATGAACCAATTGCAAATAAAGTAAAAAGAGACAGAGATGAGGGAGACTGGAACATAAGCAGAAAATATCCATAGCAAGAAGAACTTCCCAGGAAAATGAAAGAAGAAACCATACAAGCTACCATTGTATTAATGAAATGAAAGAAACAATTTTTTCTTTGTTTGAAAAGTATGAACACAAGCTGGAGGGATGAAAATCACATTAGCAGCAATAACAAGGAAAAACAGAATAAACTAAAAACAAACAAGGTAAAGAGAAATGGATAAAAAGCATACAAACCAAAAGAGCAAAAAAGACAACTAATGAGACGATGCCAGATTTGGAAGACAATGTAAGGTTAATAATTTATAATAATGATATTGATTAAGAAAACTGATACTCAAAGGTATTATGGAAGAACATTTTTCTGAAATTAATAAAAACTTAAATCTGTCGAATCTTACCTTGTTCTGGAACAAAGTGACACATACAAAATAAATCGACTGAAGATAATTACTAGTGAATTTACCGTCTTTTAAGGATTTAAAACTAAGTCAGATATGAGCATCCAGGAAGAATAAAATAACTCAATCAATAAGAAGTTTTTTAAAAAGTTTCAGCCAGCCTCACACTTTACCCCAGTAACTGTCAACACCAAATGGAAAGCCCAAAATTCTGATAGAAACTAAGATAACCTTCAAGTATAAAAGCAATAAACAATTCTCAAGAAGACTTATAAGGCTTTCCTCAAATCTACTGGGCAATTAAATTCAACTATCCAAGAAGTAAATCAAGATAATTCAGGAACAGTATAAGAATTAGTGGCGAGCTCTGAGTGGATATGATGAAAAGACTAAAAACAGTGATTATTAAAATGCATGTGAATGTTTTAAACTTTGACAAAATAAATAATAGTAAGTTACCAACACTGTCAGAATTCAATAAGAGAGGAAGAAGAATAAATATGCTGCTTTTATTTTTTTATAACAAGTGTCAGTGGGCACTGCCAAAATTACCACTTTAAAAAATTGAAATATCAAGTTTTTACTTTTTTTTCTATCCTTCAGGGGAGTTCTTTTAGAAACTGAAATACATTGTTGTGAACAAATATTTATGTTAAATTCATTTATTCCTTCCATTTTATCTATTTCTTTTTTCTGTTAGGATATAAATTTAAATATAAAAACCCATGATTCTAGTCTGTGAATGTTACTCTATGTCTAATTGGTAAATCTGTAGACAAAAATGGTGACTCGATGGTAAAGAATCTGCCTGCAGTGTAGGAGACCCAGGTTTGATCACTGGGTCAGGAAGATACCCTGGAAAAGGGGATAGCAACCCCCTCCAGTATTCTTGCCTGGAGAATTCCATAGACGGAGAAACCTGGTGGGCTACATTTCCTGGGGTCGCAAAGAACTGGACACAAGAGTCAGACACGACTGAGTTACTAATACTTAGACAAAAATACCAGGCTTGATGTTTAATAGGTGCTAACAAATGTTAATTCCCGATGGTAAGATTGGAACAACTTTGGTGGAATAGCTGTTAGTTTTATTTTTGGTTTTCTTACTTGTACCTTTCAATAATGCTTAAGTTTTATCTCTCTCTTTCTGTTGTTTGTTTGTTTGTTTGGGGTTTTGGGTTTTTTTGGCCACATTGCATGCCTTGAAGGATCTCAGCTCCCAGATCAAATCCAGGCCCACGACAGTGAAAGTGTTAAGTCCTAACCACTGGACTGCCAGGGAATTCCAGATAATGTTTGAATCTTAAATAGTGCACACAATTCTATACTTTTTTGCAAAAATCACAATTATTTTTTTTCACAAAAGTTATTTTTTAAAAATTAAAGGAGCAACATCAATAAAGTACAAGGGGAAATGTGATGAAAATTTTTTACCATACAATATAACACCTTCTATCATTTGGGGGGACATTAAATCATCCTGTTGAGAGATGAAGCAAAATTAATAAATCAAAAAATTATAATTCATGAAATAGAAAGATTCACAATCTTTAACAGACATAGAAAAAATATATTAAAGTCATTATATTGTCTAAATAAAAAGTGAAAACAACTTTAAAACATTCTTGAAAAAACCCATAGAATAATTTAACAATAATAATTTATAGCTGATAAAAATAAAGAGATATGTATGTATATATAATATCTAATACATGGAAGAATCCAAGTGCAAAGAAACCACAACTCACATACAAAAAATGGAAACCAAAGAAAATAGAGAATATCACAGAAGATGAAAAATGACAGAATACATCAAATGGAGCAATTTTAAATGGATTAAAAGACAACAGCCTTCAAAATGGCTTGAAAAATCCAATCAAATTCTGTTTATAAGAGTTACACCTGAAATAACGTTACAGGTTAAAAAATCATAGACAACAGCATGCCAATAATTAATAACAAAGTGAACTCAAAGCCAACAAAACAAAACAACAAAACAAAAAAA
>SJYC01012322.1:0-15476 GCA_006408675.1 Madoqua kirkii | reverse complement strand
TCACAATGTATGTTCCATCCTACTTCTATGAATATTTACAAATATTATGTGGAATATTAAGCCACAAAGGAAATCATTAAAAATATAGCAAAAAGTGTACATATAAGCTAACATTCTTTCCACAAACCACAAAGGGGGAAAAAAAGACAAATTAACTGCAAATGTTGGACTAAAAAATTAAAGAAAAAGTCTCTTTAAAATTTAAAATCTCTAATAAATGTCTTCAAAGAAAATAATATCCCATCTATGAGTCTCAATTTTTTTCATATTTAAAAGGGGTTTTAAATGAAAAACCCTTATAAGGTCTTTCTAGCCACCCCGTACCCTGACATACACAAACTACAATGACTTTTATGTATCTACCAAGCATATACCATATGTTGAGCTTTCTGACTGATTATTCAATGTGGTATGCAAAAGCAGAACAAGTCCCTACATTAAAACACTGTATAATCAAATTAAGGAGTGAGGAAAAGCAAAGAGGAGTCACCAACATACTATGAACATTCCAGAAATTCAAAGGAGGAGATCAGGGTAGGAAGAAAAGGCTTATGTATGTGACTTGTTACGACTCAAAGAAGAAATCTGAAAATCCAGAAAAGAAATGGGAAAAACATTCTGGTTAATAATACTATATCAATGAAGGCTAAAGAATAAAATGTTAAATACTGATAGTTATAAAAAGTTACTATAAGGAAATACAGTCTAGGAAGAAAAACACAGCACTAGACCAAATTGTTTATACTACAAAATGAGTTGTAACAAGATTGTAAAGCACAATGGCTGTGGCTGCCAGCTAAAGTCTGGAAAGACTCCCATCACTTTGAATGTCCATTCAAATAGACTTCCACTTTTAGATACATTTCATATCTCTGGAGAGAATAACGTTACCGATAAACAATGATCTTTATTTGCCATGTGGGAAACTGACCGTAGCAGAGGTAAGATACTCGGCCAGGCTTCCACAGCTACTTCATGCAATGAGAGTTAAATAGTGACAGCTAAGAATTTAAAGAACATTATCACATTTGGGCTCTTCTGATTCTGTACACTATATTTATTTCACATTCCTAGAGTATAACACACAAAAATTAAAAGAAGTAGACTAAAAAACTCTAATCAAGAGCGCCATTTATCCTGAAAAGAAGTAGGAAACCCAGACAGATTTAAAGTTGGTTTATAACAAACAAGGTAGAGAGGATTAAGACTGCCAAGTAGAAGGGAGTGGGAGGAAATAAAGCATGTAGTTTCTGAAGAAAATGCTGTTATTACATATAATTGCACCAACTTGATCCAAATCCAATACTTCTTATTCATTGAAAAGAAACATATTAAAATAGCAGCAATTTCCTTTACAAATAAACACATTCAGCCAAGGAAGCTTCTCCTAAAAAAGTTTAACCCTCAAGGTAATAAAAAGCAGAAACAAAGTTATTTAAGTGTTCTAGCTTCAAATAACTTCTAAATACAGATATGCTATAGTTAAATCAGTAACAATTTTTTTTAACTTTGTAAAAATTACAATGAAATTCTTTCAGTCTAATCCTATACTTTTAAGATGTGTATAAGAGACAGCAAAAATGGTGACTCGATGGTAAAGAATCTGCCTGCAGTGTAGGAGACCCAGGTTTGATCACTGGGTCAGGAAGATACCCTGGAAAAGGGGATAGCAACCCCCTCCAGTATTCTTGCCTGGAGAATTCCATAGACGGAGAAACCTGGTGGGCTACATTTCCTGGGGTCGCAAAGAACTGGACACAAGAGTCATCTAAATACAGATATGCTATAGTTAAATCAGTAACAATTTTTTTTAACTTTGTAAAAATTACAATGAAATTCTTTCAGTCTAATCCTATACTTTTACATTAAAGTGCATAAACGTAAGAAAAATCTTCCAATGAATAATTAGAAATTATTACTATATATTAACTGGAAATCATGAGTGGTAATAGTTGCATTTAATTATTTATAATTATGATCTCTAAAAAGCTATGAGAAACAGGAAGTTTCACTTACAAACACCTAAATTTAGATCTGACAGACAAATTTTGAATATAAGCATCTTGCAGCACACACTATATAGAAATTTGATTCCTCCCTCAAGATATTTCCAGTTATTATATGACTCTTGACTTGTAAGCTGCAACTGGACCAGAAACTATAAATTAACCATAAATATCCATGGAGAAACCATATCTCTGAGTTTCTGTATGAGTATGGTAACTCTTAAAATAGGCACATCCCTTGTAAATACAAGTTACAAGTGTACTGTAAGTATTTCAGCTGAAGATGTTATTTCTGTAAGGTCTTTCTACCCATTACTCTCCCATGGCCCACATACACACAAAGACCACAACGCGTTTGTAGTAGTTAAAGATACTGGCTCCTAGGGGCACTGGTACTCTAAGCCAGGACGGGTCACACACCCACCAGTGTGAATCTGTGTTCTTACACCTGAGCTGTCACTTGGGGGGCCAAACAGAACAGCTCTTGAGCGGATGCATGAGCTGCTGCAAGAATTACTCTCCCAGAAGAGAAATACTTGATACTGCCCTGCTGGCAAGATACTTTTCCTGCTCTAAATCCTTGTAAGTAAAACTGATATAAAATGTCTGGTGAATCTGAGTGTTTGGTTGAACTTAAAAGACCATCTGGTAGACTTTGAAAAACCTAACCTCAAGATCTTAAATTTTTCTTCAAACACAAAAGAACTGTAATTTGTGTTAAGTGCACAGCATTTTCACATAAAATATAAGAAGCAATTTCTTTTTAAAATATTCAATATTTTCAAACCATTGTTTTCATTTTTCCAATATGTAAGCTTCAGATTAACCATTAATATAAATATAAAGGACTTTCATAGAGCCTCCACAATGATATTCTACATTCAGCCTCTTAAATTGGGGGGATTAGTCACACTGATCAAATACTATCAGCATTACTGACAAATTCTCCATATGGTTTTTAAACATTCAATAAAATTATCTAAATAAGCAGAACTGAATAGATCTGGGAATCCATGAAGCTTTATAGAAAGTTGGGTTTTATACATTTATCAAGATTTTTAATTCTAAACATAATCTGAGATGCTAAAGAGTCTGTCAAGATATTGCTTCATATACTAACAAACTATTGCTATTTTTGATAGATTTTGTAGAGTTCATGTTAAGACACGAATTTTGTCTTTCATTTAAATGCAAAAAAGTGAAAGTGAAGTCGCTCAGTCTGTCCAACTCTTTGCAACACCACGGACTGTAGCCCACCAGGTTCCTCTGTCCATGGGATTTCTCAGGCAAGAATACTGGAGTGGGTTGCCATTTCCTTCTCCAGAGGATCTTCCCGAACCATGGATCAAACCCAGGTCTCCTGCATTGTAGGTAGACGCTTTACCATCTGGGTCACCAGGGAAGCCTAAGGCCCCCATTTAAAACTTAAGCTGTCTGGCTTCCTCCTGGCACCATCAGGAGAAACTGCTACCCTAATGTCTAACCCCACCCCCTACATGCAGCAGGATTGTACCTAGATTTCCATCCCATTACTAAAGTTCATCCCTTTATGTCTCAATGGCTTTTTCTTTTCAAGGATCTTTACTAAAAAATGAGATGTAAGGAGAAACTGCTACCCTAATGTCTAACCCCACCCCCTACATGCAGCAGGATTGTACCTAGATTTCCATCCCATTACTAAAGTTCATCCCTTTATGTCTCAATGGCTTTTTCTTTTCAAGGATCTTTACTAAAAAATGAACTTAACTCAGCACTTTGTTATGACCTAGAGGGTTGGGATGGGTGGGGGTGGAGGGGAGGGAGAGTTTGGAAGGAGGGGATATATATGTAGACATACAGCTGGTTCACTCCATTGTACAACAGAAATGAACACAACACTGTAAAGCAATTATACTCCAAATTAAAAAATTTTTTTTTTAAATCGACACTCTCTTAAACACATAATCATTAGCAATTCTGCACCATTTGACACAGTAAGTTCTGAAACAAGCCTTGAAGTGTAATATCCTCACAGTCTAATAATAAGTGATCTCTAAATGGGATTCATTAAATGCTTAAAGAAGTCCTCTTTTATTTTAAAGAAAATTATCTATCAGGTAAACTATTTTCTTGAAATCTTAAATTGATAAAGAATATCTTGTTAGAGATACTAAATAAAAATGATTAAAGGTGCTAATTAAAGCTTTTTCATATTCCACTTTTCTAATAAAGACTTCCCTGGTGGCTCAGATGGTAAAGGGTCTGCCTACAGTGCGGGAAACCTGGGTTCAATCCCTGGGTTGAAAAGATCCTCTGGAGAAGAAAATGACAACCCAGTCCAGTACTCTTACCTGGAAAATCCCATGGACGGAGGAGCATGGTAGGCTACAGCTCAAGGGGTCTCACAGTCCAAGGGGTCTCAAAGAGTCAGATATGACTGAGTGAATTCACTTTCACTTTCTTTCTAATAAAATTTATATTTTAAATTGTCTTCACTGTTGATATTCAACTTCACTGGCTATTTTTTAGTAAAATCATTTGCCACTGTTTCATAAAACTTCTAGTGAATTCCTTAAGATACTCTTTTTAAATTAAACCACTTACTGTAAACAGCCCACTCTTACTGCTACAGGAACATGGGGAAGTTGAGTGGCCCATTTCAGTGTCACATCTTGATAAATATGCAACATATTATTATGGTTTCCAATCAAAGTATTTATTGTTCCTTCAGAAACTAGGGATGGAAGATAGAAAAAGAATAGTAAGAAAAAAATCATTTTCAACAGGTTTTACATTCCTTTTAGATGTGTATAAGAGACAGGTCAGGAAGATACCCTGGAAAAGGGGATAGCAACCCCCTCCAGTATTCTTGCCTGGAGAATTCCATAGACGGAGAAACCTGGTGGGCTACATTTCCTGGGGTCGCAAAGAACTGGACACAAGAGTCAGACACGACTGAGTTACTAATACTTAGACAAAAATACCAGGCTTGATGTTTAATAGGTGCTAACAAATGTTAATTCCCGATGGTAAGATTGGAACAACTTTGGTGGAATAGCTGTTAGTTTTATTTTTGGTTTTCTTACTTGTACCTAATAAAGATTTTAAATAATAAAACATTATTTTTCAATTTCAAGGTACCAGTACCAAAAAAATTTTTAACCATTTATAAATACATAAAAACTATATAGATAACTAGAGAAACTATAACTAGAGTGGCCAACATTTTTGTATTTTATCTAAAAAGGATGAACTTGATTAATATATTTAACATATTTAAGCTATTGATTTACTAGACATTCACTACAGATAAGTTATTCTATGAGTCATTACTACGCTCATTTCTCCTTATAAAAGAGTCTGATGTTCTCTTGGAAGCAGCTTGAATAGCCACATCTTGGAAAGCATTATTATATACCTGAGGCCAATTCTACAAATCATTTTGTACAAAGTAAAATGACTGACAAAACCAAATGTGTGCTTTATATCAAACCTCCATTCAAACTTTAAAAGCTAAAATTTCCATTACATGTTCAGTATAAAACTATTTTCCTAGTTCTTTAAAATATATGTGAGTGACTTGGGCTTTTTCTGGTGTATATAACATAGTAATGGCATATGGAAAAGATAAAAGAAAATCTTTCTACACACCTGAGCAATATGGGAGAAAACAACTTGGGCTATAATCAAGTTTCTTCATAAATCGAATTTGTCCATTATCCTTAAGGCAAAAAAAGTTTCTCTCACCAAGAACAAAAACAGAAGATGCTGACTGAATGAAAGACACAATACATATATCAAGGGCTTGCTCTCCAATATTTAGAGTCCAATCTACCTGCAAAGGAAAACTTATGATCAATTGTGTTGTTAAAAATATAACATTTCATTCACTTTGATATTAACACAATTAAGAAATGCTTTACAAAAAAGCAGGCATAAAGATTAATCCTCATTCATTTTTTTCTCTATTACCATATTTCTGATATTTTGTAGACTCTAGTAGTTTTTGCCCTTTTTACCATGTGATATAACAACTGTAGAAAATTCTTAAAGAGATGAGAATACCAGACCACCTGAGCTGCCTCTTGGGAAATCTGTATGCAGATAAAGAAGCAACAGTTAGAAGTGGACAAAGAACAATAGACTGGTTCCAAATCAGGAAAGGAGTACATCAAGGCTGTATACTGTCACTCTGCTTATTTAACTTATATGCAGAGTACATCATACAAAACGCCAGGCTGGATGAAGCACAACACGGAATCAAGATTGCCAGGAGAAATATCAATAACCTCATATATGCAGATGACACCACCCTTATGGCAGAAAGCAAAGAACTGAAAAGCCTGTTGATGAAAGTGAAAAAGGAGAGTGAAAAACTTGGCTTAAAACTCAACATTCAGAAAACAAAGATCATGGCATCCGGTCCCATCACTTCATGGCAAATATATGGGAAAACAATGGAAACAGTGACAGACATTATTGGGGGGGGGGGCTCCCAAATCACTGCAGATGGTGACTGCAGCCATGAAATTAAAAGAGGCTTGCTACTTGGAAGAAAAGCTACGACTACCCTAGACCGCATATTAAAAAGCAGAGACATTACTTTGTCCACCAAGGTCCATCTGGTCAAGACTATAGTTTTTTCCAGTAGTCATGTACGGGTGTTAGAGTCGGACTATAAAGAAAACTGAACACTGAAGAATTGATGCTTTTGAACTGCGGCATCACAGTTCAAAACTGTGATGACTGGGAAGACTCCTGAGAGTCCCTTGGACTGCAAGGAGATCCAACCAGTTCATCCTAAAGGAAATCGGTCCTGAATATTCATTGGAAGGACTGATGCTGAAGCTGAAACTCCAATACTTTGGCCACCTGACACTAAGAGCCAACTCACTGGAAAAAATGCTGATGCTGGGAAAGACTGAAGGCAAGAGGAGAAGGGGATGACAGAGGATGAGATGCTGGATGGCATCACTGACTCTATGGACATGAGTTTGAGTAAGCTCTGGGAGTTGGTAATGGACAGGGAAGCCTGGCATGCTGCAGTCCATGAGATCACAAAGAGTTTGATACAACTGAGTGACTTAACTGAGCTGAACTGAACTATGTGATATTAACTATTCAGCAATTTGAACACTCGTATAAGTATAATCAAGGAGGTAAAGATCTGTATGTTGAAAACTATAAAACATTGACAAAATAAATTGAAGAGTAAAAATAAAATATATGCCATATTCATGGATTAGAAGAATTAATATCCTTAAAATGTCCATACTACTCAAAGTGATCTACAAATGCAAATCCCTATCAAAATTACAAAGGCGTTTTTCACACAAATAGAAAAAATGTGCAAAGTTCATGTGAACCCACAAGACATCAAATAGCCAAAACAATCTTGAGCAAAAAGAACAAAGCTGGAAGCATCATACTACCTGGCTTCAAAATGCACTACAAAACTATTCTAATAAAAACAGCATGGAACTGTCATAATAAAATAGACATCTAGACCAAAGGAACAGAAGAGGGAGCTGAGAAATAAAACTCTGCATTTACAGTCAACTAGTTCAACAATGGTACCAAGAACATACAATGCAGAATAGGGCAGT
The DNA here is from genome assembly GCA_006408675.1 of Madoqua kirkii. NCBI lineage: Eukaryota > Metazoa > Chordata > Mammalia > Artiodactyla > Bovidae > Madoqua > Madoqua kirkii. The sequence goes on along the minus strand of SJYC01012322.1, from coordinate 7,885 downwards.
ATCTTCAAAAACTGGTGTTGGGAAACTTGATATCCATATGCAGTGGAATGAAAATGAACCCCTATCTCATACTATATACAAAAAACAATTCAAAATAGATTAACGACTTAAATATAAAAACTAAAACTGTAAAATCATTAGAAGAAACACAGGGAAAAGCTCAATGACTTTTCAGATATGACCTCAAAAGTACAAACAACATTAAAATAGACAAAAGGGATTTCACCAAACTAAAAAGCTTCTACAGGGGGAAAAAAAAAGAGAGGGAAAGCTTATTATGGGATTACATGAAATCATATATGTGAAACTTTTGAAAATTGTACAGCATTATAGAAGTTAAAGTCTTTTATTCTATCAAAAAATTAAAAAGCTTCTTCACAGCAAAGGAAGCTATCAGTAGTGTGAAAAGACAATCTACGGAATGGGAGAAAATATATCCAATAAGGAGTTAATATCAGACAGCTCAACAGCCAAAAAAAAAGAATACTTTAAAACTGGGCAAAAGACCTAAATGTCTTATTTCTCAAAATAAGACATACAAATGACAAATAGATATATTTAAAAATGCTCACCAACACTAACCATCAGGGAAATGCAATGAGATATCACCTTATATCTTTTAGAATGGTTATTATCAAAAAGAAAACAGATAATAAGTGTTGGTGAGAATGTGCAGAAAAGCAAACTCTGTATACTGCTGGTAGGAATATAAAACATTACATCTACTATGGAAAACAATATGGAGCTTCCTCAAAAAATTAAAAATAGAACTACCATATGACCCAACAATCCACTTCTGGGTATGTATCCAAAGGAAGTGAAAATAGAATATTGAGGAGATATCTGCCATCTCATGTTCATTGTAGCATGATTCACAATAGCCAAAACATGAAATCAGCCTAACTTCCAACGATGGTTGAATGGTTATGAAAACATGATACAGGAAGGGCTGATGAGGATGAAGCTCCAGTACTTTGGCTACCTGGCGCGAAGAACTGACTCATTTGAAAAGACCCTGATGCTAGGTAAGACTGCAGGCAGGAGGAGAAGGGGGTGACAGAGATGGCTGGATGGCATTACTGACTAAATGGACATGAGTTTGAGCAAGCTCCAGGAGTTGGTGATGGACAAGGAAGCCTGGTGTGCTGCAGTCCGTGGGGTCACAAAGAGTCAGACACAACTGAGTGACTGAACTGAATTGAAAATGAAAAAAAAATCCTGCCATTTACAATAATGTGCATGAACCTGGAGGACATTATGCTAAGTGAAATAAGTCAGGCTCAGAAAAATGAATACTGTATGACCTCACTTATCTGTGGAATCTACAAAAGTCAAAATAATAGAACCAGAGAGTAGAACTTTGGCTTCCAGGGCCTGGGATATGGGAGACATGAGGATATACTGGTCAAGGGGTACAAAGTTTCAGTTATGCAGGATGAATTAGTTCTGAAGATCTAACATACATATAGTTATAATATTGTATTGTATACTCCAAATTTGTTAAGAGATCTTAATGATCCTACCACAAATACACACACACACACACACACACACACACACACACACACACACACACATATATATATATATACATATGAGGAGACAAATAAGTTAATTTGCTTAGTTCTGGCAATCATTTTGCAATTTATACATATATCAAAACATCCCACAGTACACAGTAGGTTTACATAACTTTATTTGTCAATTATACTTCAATAAAGCTAAAAGGAAAAAAGGCAGGTAGAGAAGAGAGTGAAAGAATATTGTATGGAAAATAAGCTGCCTGTATAAAGGTCCTGTCGGGAAGGGGAGGGTCCATGGCTTATTGAAAAACAAAAACACATAAAGAAGATGTCTGGCTCCACTGAAATTTTTCCATAAGAAAGCTGTTGCATTTACTTTTCAAATCAAATTTAAAAATCAACAAAACCTACAGTCAAACTGTCATAAGTATGTTTTTATATAAAAACAATTTTGAAAATATCAATAATATTGAGCAGTTGTCAAGCTACTATAGTAGTATAGATAGGGTCCTCTATACATAAGAGCTCCTCCAGGGTATCCTCATCTCTCAGAACATGGTCAATGTTTAATAAATGTTTCTTAAAGGAATGAATGTAAAATGGCCATATAAAGAAAAAATTAGTCTCCAATCAATTATTAATGTTTCTAAATCAAGAAAACATAAAGGAGCAAAGACATACTCTTTTGAAAAGCTTTGGATGATAGGCATATATTGTAAACAGCAATGATGGTGAGATGAATGTACAAAAGCATCTGGACAAAGAAGTAAGACTACACTCAAAGTTAGGCTTTGAAGCAAGAATCAAGAATCAACAAACGAAAAGTCAAAGAAGAGATGTGAAAAGTCACATTAAAGATACATATAAATTTCATACCATCCAAAAAATGATTTAGGTATAAATCTATCTACTTTTGGATTAAAGTATCTGAAGAAGGTATAAAAACCTAAATGGGACTAGTCAGAGAGGCAAATATCATCAGTGTGTATATAAGAAGAATCTGGAATAGAGGGATAGCACAGGGCATATAGGCTTTATGCCCATTTATGCATCAGATAATCTTTGTCTAAATTAGGATTCAACACCAAATCATTCAACAACAACAACAAAAAATTTTTTTAGACAAATCATTCAGGCTTTCCTGGTAGTTCAGTGATGAAAGAATCCACCTATAAATGAAGGAGACACAGGTTTGATCCCTGGACCAGGAAGATCCCACAAACCATGGAGCAACAAAGTTTGTGTGCCACAACTATTGAGCCTGTGTTCTAGAGCCCCAGAACTGTAACTACTGTGCCTACGTGATGCAGCTACTGAAGCCCATGCATCCTAGAGCCCAGGCTCCACAACAAAAGAAGCCACCGCAATGAGGAACCCTCCCACCCCAACTAGAGAGTGGCCCCCACTTGCCGCAACTAGAGGAAGGCCTGCACAGCAAGGAAGATCCAGCACAGCCAAAAATTTAAAAAAATATTAAAAAAAAAACAAACATAAATTATTCAATTATCACTTAGTTCCAGTGTAGTTCACCTATGCAGAAAGATTCCACTGAACCAAAGACATGAACATCAAGTCCTAAGGCAGTTACATCTCTCATTATAATTTAATAGACTTGCATTCTAGCATCGTTTGTCAGCACTTGTAACTCAGGCTGACGTGCCCCTGACTCTGAGAGATGATCCATTCAGAGTGGATACGCAGAGCTTCTGAGGCCACACGCTGCGATCCAGCCACTAAATACCTTCAGTTCACTAGGTACGGAGTGCCACTCTTTGCAAATTTCCCTTAAGAAATATACCACATTCTAAATTAATGAGTCTCAAAATGCACAGTAGTTTACTAAGAACAATCATTTTAAAATCCTTCCACTTCCAGCCATGATACAGCGACAGGAAAAAAATTCTACCGCCCCACCTGAAACTACCACAACAGGGACAAAATGTTTGAAACAACCGTTTGTGAAGCACTGGATATCAGAAAACAAAAGACAGCAATCCCTTGAAAGCAGAAAACAAATGAGGTGAGTGGTCTAACTGCCCCAGCCACGAGAGAGTTCTAGGCCATGAGACAGGGAGAAGAAACCCAGGCGAAGCCCACAAGGGCCCCTGGGTTGAGGAGATGAATGCTCAAGTTGAGAGAAGCCAAGGCAGCTAGAGTTCCCAAGACAGCATGCTAAGAAAGAGAGGGCAACGCAAGGACAGGACTGAGACCTGTTAAGAATCCTCTCAGATATGCAGTTGAGCACTTATCAGCACACTTATGTAGAAAATTACTCAAAGCCAGGGAAAGAACCACCCAAAAGGATTAGCGGTAACAGTGCCCAGCATTTACACAGGGCCTGGGATACTGCCTGTGCTCACAAGCCAGACTGGGACGCCTCATGATTTACAGGGAGTTGGAAAGAACGTTCAGAAGGGTAGCACCTCAGGAGGGGGTACAAGTAGCTCCAGAAGGAGCACTGCTCTGGTCCCACCTAACAAGACTTAAAAGCAAGACCAAACAGGATCAGACTGTTTCCAAGTAACTTAACTGTCTTCCAGGCCGAAGCTCAAAAAGATTTATAGAAACATAAAAGTACGTAGCTTTGAACAAAGTAAAACTGACTATATCCTGCTGCTGCTGCTAAGTCACTTCAGTCGTGTCTGACTCTGTGCGACTCCATAGACGGCAGCCCACCAGGCTCCCCCGTCCCTGGGATTCTCCAGGCAAGAACACTGGAGTGGGTTGCCAGTTCCTCCATGCATAAAAGTGAAAAGTGCAAGTGAAGTCGCTCAGTGATGTCCGACTCTTCGCGACCCCATGGACTGCAGCCTACTAGGCTCCTCCATCCAAAATCCTGGCATCTGATAAATACTTAGACAGCAGCACAGAGGCAGAACTCAGATCTGTTAAGAATCTTCTCAAATAAGCTGAGTACATATCAGCACATTCATGCAGAAAATTACTCAAAGCCAGGGAAAGAACCACCCAAAATGTGGTTTTTAGTAGTTTTAGTTTTTCTTTTTAATTATCAAGCATGTAAAGAAACAGGAAAATGTGATCCATAATGTAGAGATAAATAAACTGTATTACATACAGTTTATAATGCTATACAGTTTATAATACTTATGTTAAATAAATTGTATCTATTTAATTTAAAAAGTGTACAAGAAAGATAATTTTTTTAAACTCCTAAATTGAACTTGTAGAGATAGAAACTATACTAGATAGGAATTAATACCAGATTAGACATTACAGAAAAAATATTAGTGACCTTGAAAACACAGTAGTAGAGATTATCCAAAATGAAATAGAGAAAAGAATTTTTTAAAACAAAGAGCAAATCTATGACCAGTAGGGTAACTGCAAGTAGCCTAAATGTATGTGTAATTGAGTGAGGAGGAGAAAGGATGGGGAACAGAAAAATACCTTTGAAGAATAGCTAAAAATTTTTCTAAATTTCATGAAAACTATAAATTCACAAGTATATTAAGTTCAACAAATCTATAAGCACCAAAAAAAAGGAATGAAAGAAAACTATACAAAACACATTATAATCTAACTGCTGAAAAGAAGTGATAAGAAAAAAATCTGAAAAACACATGGAGAAAAAAGATATTGTGTACCAAGGAACCAAGATAAGATGAAAGATTTCTTATGGGAACAATGCAAGCTAAAAGATGGAGGAGATCTCTGCTCCTAGAGGAGGAAATCAGGATGGCAGAGTTGAAAGACGTAGAACTTACTTGCTGCATCAAACACAACAGAAATACCTCCGTATGTGGAACAATTCTCAGCAAAAAATAACTGGAAACTGGCAGAAAGACTCCTGTACAACCAAGGCTGGGAAAGAGATTCACATGTAATGAGGCAGCAAGGGAAGAGAAACAATCACCTGTACCCAAGGGAGAGAGAGGACTCAGAGAAGAAGAGAGATTTTATAGGCAGAGATCCTCCCTGGGAAGTGAGCAGTTGGAGCTACATATTAGGCACCCCAGTCCTGGGGTCTTCCACAAAGAAGAGGAGCCTCTTGACTGGCTGGAGTGCTGGCAGGACTAACAGGAAGGCTGGGGAAAGCCTTCTGTTCCCGAAGGAGTGTGCACACATGTTTGTTCACTCCTGAAACAGGGCAGAAAGTGCAGATCAGAACTTTGTGATTAGCTGCCAGGCTTTTCACAGCTGCCCCATGAACAAACTGAATGTTCCAGCCCCACTTATGCACACTGCAGCTCCACACTAGAGCAAGAGCTAATGTAACTGTGGAAAAAACCCAGCCATGAGATATAAAGGCAGCTAAGACCCAAAGCAGTGTCTAAGCAGGGAGGGGACAGTCATGATTGGTGCATGCACAGGCAGCGGCACTTCAGTCTCTTCAATAAGCAGTGCCGGTGCCGGCAAAACTGGGCAGCTAAACGTGAAAGAATGAGATTACAACATTTCATCACACCTTACACAAAAATAAACTCAGAGTGGATTAAGTATCTAAATATAAGTCCAAAAACCATAAAACTCAAACATTTTTTCTTCAAACTACTTTTCAAAGTTACCAAATTTCACTTGTGCACAAACTTAATCTTTGCAGGCTGTGAAAATTTTTCATCTTTTACTCATATTTCATCATGCATCTATACTAGTACCAACTTTTTCGTCCATTAAAGGAATTTTTTAATTTTCATTTTGTTAGTTTATAATCATTTCAGTTCAAAGTGACCTCATCTGGACATTTATAATCCTAGTGGCACAATTCTATAATCTGGTACATTGTTACCATGAGTAGGCATGTGTCTCCATTGCTCAATAATAGCCAACTAAACTCTCTGATCACTGACATAACCTTAACACAGAAAATGGCTGAAATATATTTTTTTAATTTTTCTTCCCAGGAATTCTTATTCTGAACAAACATCTGTGATTACATATAACATTACCAAAATTTTTATATATTTTAAAAAGGCCTTACAACTAGTCTTTTTCCAGACCCATGTTTTTGTTGTTCAGTCTCTTGTCTTTTATCTGCATCCGTTGCAAAAGCAAGTACTTGGTATCTGTTTAAAAGATATGGAATAACTGTAAGTGACTTTATAGTTAAAACGTGTAAATTATTTTAAAAGCACATAATCTCAATATAATTAAATTTTTAAATATACATAATCTACAAATCTTATGTATCACCTTCTCCTTGATTTTAAACATTGTAAAATTTAATGAATGAATTTAGTAATGAATTCTACTGAATGATGACAAATTTGTACTGTGGCATAAGACTATGTAAAACTGTAATGATAATGAAACTGTAACCATATGTCCCAAAATTCAATATTGGGGAAATAGCTCTGCCAAATGTCAAAGTATCTCCCATTAGAATTTTATGTGATAAATAATAATATTCAATAAAAATCCAGTACCAAAACCCAAAATAGAAAAAAATACAAATAATGCAAAACAACCAAATGAGTTACTGCAACCATCTCCCAAAAAGTGGCAGCAGAAATTATTAATATCTGTGGACCCCAGAAGGTCTGAGTTTAATTCCCAGCTGAACCATTAACTAGTTGAGAAACTTTTTGAAAATTAATCATTCTATGCCTTAATCTTTCTTATCTATAAAATGGGAATAATAATAATCTTAACTCAAGCACTGTTAGAAGAATTTTTAAAATAATTTAAATGTCTGGTACAGTATCTGATGGGGTTTCCCTGGTAACTCAGCTGGTAAAGAATCCACTTGCAATACAGGAGACCCCAGTTTGATTCCTGGGTCAGGAAGTTCCCTGGAGAAGGGATAGGCTACCACTCCAGTATTCTCGGGCTTCCCTGGTAGCTCAGATGGCAAAGAAGCCGACTGCATGTGGGAGACCTGGGTTCAATCCCTGGGTTGGGAAGATTCCCTAGAGGAAGACATAGCAACCCACTCTAGTATTCTTGCCTGGAGAATCCCCATGGACAGAGGAGCCTGGTGGGCTACAGTCTATGGGGTCACAAAGACTTGGACATGACTGAGCAACTAAGCACAGCACAATATCTGATATACACTAGATACCCAGGTTTTGACTGACAGGCTGACAAATAGACAGATATAGATTTCTATATACACAGAGATAAATCACCTAGTAGTTTATCTGGTATGTAATAAGTTCTCAATAATGGACATTATGGATATTAGGACTTTCTATCAGTATTTTATTTCAACAGCAACATTTAATACAACATTGTAATCAATTATAATACAATAAAATAAATCTTTTAAAAATTATAACATTTAGCTCAGGCCATCCTTCAAATCAACTGATAAATATCATTCAATTTAGAAATGATTAATTTAGACAATAAAGTTTAAATTCTCTAATTTCCATTAATTTATGGTGTATTTTTAGAGTAATAAT
>SJYC01012321.1:0-14296 GCA_006408675.1 Madoqua kirkii | reverse complement strand
AAAGTGAAGAAATTTTAGGCTCATAGATCCCTTTCTAATTTCAATGGGTAAGAGAAAAATTAGTAAAGAAATATATTCAGATAGCTCCTATTGTCTAAGAGAAAGATGTCTGATAGTGTAACCATCAGGGACCTTAATGAAGAAAGGCAATGGAGAATATCTAAATAAGCACTAAAATGTACACTAGTATTTCAATGTTATACACCAACTCATAAAGTATTCTATTCCAGTCAGCAATATTTCATTTGTAAAAAGCCTCCAATTTTCAGTGAATGAATAATGACTATGAATTGATAGATTTTGCAGTACACTCATGAAAACTGGTCTTCCAGTTAATAAAAAAAGCTTAATGCATATAAAGTTCATTCATTCAATAAACATATAGTAGAGATCTCCATCTGAGCCACCAGGGAAGTCCAGTAGGGATCTCATACAAGCATTAACAAGGGGGAAAACTACTACATGACCTATATCCACCAGGACCTTCCAAAGTAGTTGAGGAGATTCATATAGAATCCAAACAAATAAGTGTAACTCAGAGTGCACTGTGCTGACTGGTATGTACATAAGTACCAAAGAAATATGACGGCAGAAACAGGTAACATGGGTATGTTAGGGGAAGCACACTGATTAAAACCGCCCACCCTGGCCAGGCACCATGGTAACCATTTGCATGAGTTGTTTTATGACAGGAGGTCCTGGAAAGGACCATGGAACTAATAAGCCACCACCAACCAGAAGAGTTCAGGAAAGGTCAAAATGAGACACCACATGTCCGACCACCTCCCAGAATCCTTCTCTCTAGCATCCATCTTGGTTGAACAAGGCATGCACCACTAGGAAGGACTCTGAGTCAGAATGATTGGCTAAAGACAACCCAGAAACTAATCTCATCACCATAAAACCCAAGACTGCGAGCCCGAGCAGAGCTGTTCTCCTGGGTTCCCTTACCCTACTGCTCTCCACTCGGGTGCCCTTTCCCAATAAAATCTCTTGCTTTGTCAGCACATGTGTCTCCTCAGACAATTCATTTCCAAATGTTAGACAAGAGTCCACTTTCGGGGCCTGGAAGGGGTCCCCCTTCCTGCAACAGGTGGAGGAAATATACATGTTCTTGGTATCAATTAAGGAGAAGAAAGCTAGGTTTTGAAAAAAGTGAAAACTCATCATGCTGTTAAAGACTTAAAAACATTATGGCAAAGCAAACAACACATGCAAAGGCATGCAGCAGTAAAAGAGACATCAAAGGCCATGGCAGGAGCTTGGGAGAGATGCCTGGCAGAGAAGAATAAGTCATAGGAAATGAGACCCAAAAAACGGTAGCAGGCTGAAGATCTCAGCCTCGTAAAACCATACTAAAAAATCCCATAGGCAGTTGCAGCAAATACCATCTGAGAATGACCTTCAGTGTCCCTAGGTCTTCAAAACTGCCAAATAATTATACCTCACACTCTGACCAAATAGGATTCCTTTAGTCTTCCTGGTTCATGATAACAGAAACAGTGTGCACTGGTGACTAACACATCAGTCCAGCTCTAATGGACCAGTCCTAATGGATCTAACCTCAGGCAATAATTAACATAGGCAGTTCATTTCCTGCAGACACCAACCTACCAGAGGATAATATGGATATTAATGAGGTTGTTGCAAAAATCCAAAGCTTTTGAGCTGTTTGAAGCTTCTTATATAACTGTAGAGAGTTATTATTTCATCTGAGGCATAAGTGAACCCCTAAAGTGGTCTCATTAACATCAAAACAACATGCAGAGACACAGCCAAAATTCACTCCTGATTTCTAAATCCAGAACGATTCTCTTCCTGGAAGACAGCTCAGAAGAGGATTTTATTACTAAGCATAACTAGCAATAAATTTAGATGATGATAAACTTCCAACAGCATTTATTTTACAATTCTTTGTTAACTGGGATCAATAATGTACATGGAAATCTATTTCCAAAACTGAACAATTCCAAGCAGACTTGGAAATTCTAAAATAAAACACTTGGATATTTTTTCTTATTTTTTCTTATCACTCAAGTGTTCAGTGATATAAGCTAAAGAATAAAATTCCCTTATTAAAAGTGCTGAAAGAATAATCAGGTCCAATGTAGAAAATTTTTCATGAAAGACTGTCATATATATTTTTCAGAACAAAAAGGCACTAATCACAGATACAGCAAGTCCAGGTGAACCACGGTATTTTTTGAACCAATAGTCACAAATGCTTAACAGGTTCCACAGAGCACAATGACAAACTCAACCATATAATTTAGTGCTCTTCTGTATCACATCATAAAAACAGCAGCAAGTAACTAAAAGATGGATTGAGGTGTCACAGAAATACAAAAGTAAACCCTCCAAAATCATTTATTTTCATATGAAAAATAGCTGTCACCTGAAAGTGTGCCAGGAGATTCGGGAACTTTGATAATTTAACCTGTAGAATCTACTAGAATTGGAAGCTCTAATACAAAGCATTACTATGTTCATTCCAACTATACCTAAAACATTCTTGATTGTGCTAGTGAGAATCATTTTCACTGAAAGATTCCAGTAACAAAACAGAAGGTTTCCTCATAAACTTTTCATTCCTTCATACATTAACATTAACAATTCATTAACATAATGTTAACATAACATTAACACTTCATTCCTTCATTCATTAACAAGTAAATCTTGTTAAACATCTACTTTAAAAGAATAGACATCAGAAAGGCCCATCAAAGTCTAGATTAGAGATAACAAAAACAGAAATCCAACTGAAAATATAAAGACCTGAATATCAATCAGAATGCGAAGCAAGAGCTGAGTAAGAGGGGAAAAAAAGTAGACAAATCATGGTTTACTGCCTAAATTATTCTGACAAGGAAAGAAACAGAAAAATAAAAGATGGTCCAAGTTGGCAAAAACATGGCCAAGGGAATGGCCATAGGCCTCTTCTCTACCAAAAAAAAAAAAAAAAAAAATTCTCTCACTTTCAAAGAAAAATAACATTCAAAGTGTGTCCCTGAATTAGAAGCACCTGGAGCATGTATTTGTAATGATTTCTGGATTTTTTTCCCAAACCTACTAAATCAAGATCTACAGGGTTGGGGCTTGAGAATCCGCAAACACACATTTTCTAAAAGAAGGCCCAGATGATTCTTATGTACACTAAAGTTTGAGACTCATAGCCTTCTCCAGTTCCTATCTGAATATAACTGATCTGTACTCAAAGTAATTAAAGATCAATATCAAAAATGAAGATGAATTATGTCTTAAAAGCCTTTTATATTAACTGATTATAGATTTAATGAAGCCTCCAAAGACCAAAACTACAGTTCTCATGCTTTCTCCCATCCTAAATTATACCTGTGATTATCATCTAAAACTGTGATTATCATTTAACCTATTATACTTAAAAGTGTATATAAATACAATATAGCACTTAATGTTATAAACCCTCTTGATTGTCATCATTTCATAATAATCACAAATCCCAGGCATTTTACCAGTATAAAAGATTCACATAATAAATAAAGTGTGTACTTTTTAGCTCTAGATGAAGATCAATTTAATAGATCAGTATGCTGGAGAATCACCACAGTTAAAACAGTAAGAGTTTCTGTGAGATTAAACCTTCACATTAAAGAAACCTACACATTGCTTCCTCAACTAATCACTCCCGGAGTTATTACCAAATTAATTCCTACATATTTCAAAGAGTAAGTCATGGGACATTCAAATCTTTATATCATGACCCCAGTGTAACACTGCTAGTACCACACTATTTGGCAAGAACTAGGGTGGAAAGCTGAAAACCAGATCTCCTCAATATTGCTTAAGTTTTGGCAGGACTGATGAATTATACAGATTTTTTTTTCAGTGTTTCAAAACAATTATAATATTTTAGTTATTACCAGTAGCAATGCCACAACTTATTCATCTCCTTAGACAAGAGCCACAGGCACTGTAGAAGGAATATGACATAATGATATACTACCTCCATCCGTTAACTTCTGCTTAGTCACAAATATTTGCTTATTTTCAGAGTTTTAAATCCTCATTGCCTTAACCATAATTCTCAAAGCGTAGATGGTCACTTATCAAGGGAAAACTACGTTAACTTGCGATATGCACAATAATAAAACTTGAGGCAAAAATTTACAGCTGTTACCTGATGAATTTATATACTTCCTTCCTGCCTTGGGAAAAATCATGTGGCTAAAAACAATACTGAAAGGCTATAATGAAGTGCTGCCTAGATGTTTAAAGTTCTAAATGCTGCCATCAGTAAGATAACAACAATAAAGTTACTGAAGATATTATAATTCTCCAAGACTATTTCTTTTCCCAGAATGGATATCTACATTTTTTCCCCACTCTCTCTTCCAACAAAAAGCACAGCCGCAAAACTCAAAACCATAATTCTTATTGAAACTTAGCTGGTAGAAGAAAAAAGGGCTTCTCTCAAACACAATTCACCAAAATCAATAAAAATTTCTAGCGAAAAAGGTCATTTTCATACTTCACTTCTGTGAACTGTTCTTTTAAAAACATTCATAACACTTGTATTTCTTTCCAGTATTCTTCTGTCACATACATTCTTTTTTTTGTTATAGAATCATTCTATATATGCATTTGTATCTGGGTTTTTCTCATTCACACTGTTTTCTTATTTATAATTCAGAGAACAATTGCAATAATTATTGAGCATTTTCTATTGGTAAAGAATCCATTTGCCAATGCAGGAGACGCAAAAGATACAGGTTCCATCTCTGGGTTAGGAAGAACCCCTAGGGAAGAAAATGGCAACCCGCTCCAGTAACCTTGCCTGGAAAATTCCATGGACAAAAAAGCCTGGTGGGCTACAGTCCATAGGGTTGCAAAGAGCTGGACACTGCTGAGTGAGCATGCACGCACGTGCCACACACACACACACACACACACACACACACACACACACTCCAAGGTAACTTAACATACACTTAATCTTTCTTAATCAGTGAAATAGATGTTGCTATCCCCTTTGGACGGGGGAGCCTGGTGGGCTACCGTCCATGGGATCACACAGAGTTGGACACGACTGAAGTGACTTAGCAGCAGCAGCAGCATCCCCTTTACATTCAGGATAAGGCCACTGTCTTACACAGCTGAGAGTCGAAAAATCAGGACTTCAATCTACGTGTGCCTCTCTCCAAATCCTTCCTCTCAATCTCTGCACTATACTGCCTTGCGAATATTTTATATGTAAATTATATCCACTAAGTCACCACAATTACATTATAACAACAAAATCACTCTCCTTTTTATTTGCAATATTCAAGTTCCTTGTGGAAAAGAGTTTATCAGCAGCATCAGTTCAGTTCACTTCAGTCATTAAGTCAAGTCTGACTCTTTGCAACCCCATGAATCGCAGCACGCCAGGCCTCCCTGTCCATCACCAACTCCTGGAGTTTACCCAGACTCATGTCCATTGAGTCGGTGATGCTATCTAACCATCTCATCCTCTGCTGTCAGCAGCATACTCACACACACAAAAAAAATCATGATTCCAAAGAGTCACGATCCATACTCACTTGTAACTTTCCACTTGATGGCAGGAAGAAGCAGTAATGAAGGAATCTGTTCGGGAACTGTAACAAGAGGGCCGGGTAAAAGAGAGCCAGGGAGAAACCTCCCAAAAGCGTAGCTTTCCTGCTCAAACACCATCAGCATCCCATCCACAGACTGGATACAAATCAAATCACGACCTAAAGAAAAATTAAAGGAAATTAAATGATATATTCATTTTATAAAAGCAATGATTTTTATCGCTGTTCAACACAAAGTTAATTTTTCCCCGCAGGGGCAAAATGAGCAGCTTAAATCTTAGAATGCACACCAATGAAGCTATAAGATTATTGTATTTCACTGTATACACATTTCCCAGTTTTTTCATTATTCATGTCTATAGTTTTAAATATATTTGTTTTCATTTACATGAGCTAAAATTTCTAGCTCAAGATAATCCCTGAGAACAGTCATGACTCTGCAAGATATTATTTTTTTCAAAATCAGAACTATAAACTGTTCTGCACCAGGCTATTTCTCGTCTTCATAGTATGTCAGCCCATATTTTCACAAGACTTAAACATCAGTCAAATAATACACCAAATCCATAGACATGTATTAAGCACCAGCTTTATACAAATAGTGTTGAAAACTGTTGGGAGAGAAAACAATTAACACTGAATAATACTAATCATCGACTGTCATAAACTATCAACTGATTTTGAAATGTTTTCTACTATTAATCTGTGTTAGTCTGTAATGGAGACGGAAATGGCAACCCACTCCAGTACTCTTGCCTGGAGAATCCCGTGGGCAGAGGAACTTAGTGGGCTGCTGTCCATAGGGTCGCACAGAGTCGGACACGACTAAAGCGACTTAGCATGTATGCACGCCTTAGAGAAGGAAATGGGAACCCACTCAAGTATGCTGACCTGGAGAATCCCAGGGAGGCAGGGAGCCATCTATGGGGTCACACAGAGTTGGGCACAACTGCAGAGACTTAGCAGCAGCAGCAGCATTAGTCTGTAAGTCGCTCAGTTATGTTCAACTCTTTGCGACCCCACGGACTAAACAATGTAGTCCATGGAATTCTCCACGCCAGAAGACTGGGTGGGTAGCCGTTCCCTTCTCCAGGCGATCTTCACAACCCAGGGAACGAACTTAGGCTTTCCACATCACAGGCAGATTCTTTACCAGCTGATCCACCAGGGAAGCGCCCAAATTATAAACAGATTATGAAGTGTTTTCTACTATTAGTCTGTAAAAAATGTTAACTACAAGGTTCACCATTCTTCAAATACACTGAGAAAATGACAGTGATGATCATTTCTACAGTACAGTCTCTAACCAGTCAGCAAAAACCAAGATCAGGAGCTGACTGTGGATCAGATCATGAACTCCTCATTGCCAAGTTCAGACTTAAACTGAAGAACCCACTAGACCATTCAGGTAAGACCTAAATCAAATCCCTTATGATTACACAATGAAAGTGGCAGATTCAAGGGATTAGATCCTATAGACAGAGTGCCTGAAGAACTATGGACGGAGGTTCATGACATTGTACAGGCGGCAGGAATCAGGATATCTCCAAGAAAAAGATATGCAAAAAAGCAAAATGGTTGCCTAAGGAGGCCTTACAAATAGCTGAGAAAGGAAAAGAAGTTAAAGACAAAGGAGACAAGGAAAGATATACCCATCTGAATGCAGAATTCCAGAGAATAGCAAGGAGAGATATGAAAGCCTTCCTCAGTGATCAATGCAAATAATCAGAGGAAGACAATAGAATGGGAAAACTAGAGATCTCTTCAAGAAAATTAGAGACACCAAGGGAACATTTCATACAAAGATGGACACAATAAAGGACAGAAATAGTATGTCTAACATATGTATAGAAACCTAACAGAAGCAGAATACACTAAGAAGAGGTGGCAAGAATAAACAGAAGAACTATATAATAAAGATCTTCACGACCCAGATAACCCTGATCCCTTACCTAGAGCCAGACATGCTGGAATGTAAAGTCAAGTGGGTCTCAGGAAGCATCACTACGCACAAAGCTAGTGGAGGTGATGCAATTCCAGTTGAGCTATTTCAAATCCTAAAAGATGATTCTGTGAAAGTGCTGCACTCAATATGCCAGCAAATTTGGAAAACTCAACAGTGGCCACAGGACTGGAAAAGGTCAGTTTTCATCCCAATCCCAAAGAAAGGCAATGCCAAAGAATGTTTAAACTACCTCACAATAGTACTCATCTCACACACTAGCAAAGTAATGCTCAAAAGTCTTCAAGCCAGGCTTCAACAGTACGTGAACCGTGAAATTCCAGATGCTCAAGCTGGATTTAGAAAAGGCAGAGGAACCAGAGATTAAATTGCCAACATCTGTTGAATCATGGAAAAAGCAAGAGAGTTTCAGAAAAACATCTATTTCTGCTTTATTGACTACGCCAAAGCCTTTGACTGCGTAAATCACAATAACTGTGGAAAACTCTGAAAGAGATGGGAATAACAGACCACCTGACCTGCCTCCTGAGAAATTTGTATTCAGATCAAGAAGTAACATTTAAAGCCAGACATGGAACAACAGATTGGTTCCAAACTTGGAAAGGAGTACGTCAAGGCTATATATTGTCACCCTACTTATTTAACTTATACGCAGAGTACATCACGCAAAATGCCGAGCTGGATGAAGCACAAGCTGGAATCAAGACTGCCAGGAGAAATATCAATAACCTCAGATATGCAGATGATACCACCTTTACAGCAGAAAGCAAAGAAGAATTAAACAGTCTCTTGATGAGAGTGAAAAAGTTGGCTTAAAACTCAACATTCAGAAAACTAAGATCATGGCATCTGGTCCCATCACTTCATGACAAATAGATGGGGAAACAATGGAAAGAGTAACAGACTTTATTTTCTTGGGCTCCAAAATCACTGCAGATGGTGATTGCAGCCATGAAATTAAAAGACACTTGCTCCTTGGAAGAAAAGCTATGACCAACCTAGACAGCATATTAAAAAGCAGACACACTAGTTTGCCAACAAAGGTCTGTCTAGTCAAGGCTATGGTTTTTCCAGTAGTCATGTATGGATATGAAAGTTGGACTATAAAGAAAACTGAGCATCAAGGAATTGATGCTTTTGAACTGTGGTGTTGGAGAAGACTCTTGAGAGTCCCTTGGACTACAAGGAGATCCAACCAGTCCATCCTAAAGAAGATCAGTCCTGAATATTCATTGGAAGGACTGATGCTGAAGCTGAAACTCCAATACTTTGGCCACCTGTTGCGAAGAAGTGACTCACTGGAAAAGACCCTGTTGCTGGGAAAGATTGAAGGCAGGAGGCAAAGGGGACAACCGAGGATAATACAGTTGGATGGCATCACTGACTCGATGGACATGAATTTGAGCAAGCTCTCGGAGTTGGTGATGGACAGGGAAGCCTAGCATGCTGCAGTTCATGGGGTCACAAAGAACTGGACACAACTGAGCAACTGAACAGATAATATCTCTAATCTGAGAAAGATCCAGTGACTATAACTTTTCATCTGCTAGTATGATTACTATATACTATTATCTAAATATCACAAAGGGAAGAATTCTGTCAAAGGAAAATCAAGTTACTCTAAAGTGAAGTGAAGTCACTCAGTTGTGTCCAACTCTTGCGACCCCATGGACAGTAGCCTATCGGGCTCCACGATCCATGGGATTTTCCAGGCAAGAATACTAGAGTGGGCTGCCATTTCCTTCTCCAGGGGATCTTCCCAACCCAGGGATCAAAGCCAGGTCTCATGCATTGCAGAGAGATACTTTACCATCTGAGCCACTAGGGAAGCCCCAAGTTACTCTAAGGGAATAAACAAAAGGTCAGTCTTCTAATTAATCTGTCATCCCTAACTCATACTTACTGTGTATAGTAAGTCCTATAGTAACTATTTCATATTACCTTCATATCAGGGTCAATACTGGAGAAGGGCATGGCAACCCATTGCGCTATTCTTGGCTGAAGAATTCCATGGACAGAGGAGCCTGGTGGGCTACAGCCCGTGGGTTCAAAAAGAGCTGGACACAGCTGAGAGGCTAAACAGGGTCAATATAGTACATATACCTAAATGTTGAAATTTAAAGAATACTTTACTCAAAAACAAATGAAATTGTATAGAAATTGATGGTGATCTTATTACCATATCTGATTATGGAAACAAGGGCAATTTTTAAAAAGAAAAATGTGTTGCCAAGGGACTGTTTTTAAAAGAAAACAAACTGTGATTTAGAGTGCTTATTACTGCAACATACTCCACCCCATCTTGATTGATTCAATAAATTTAACCATTTTAAACAGTCTGAGAAATGTTTCAGGTTGAATATTGTCTTAGCATATGTTCACTAAACACACATCTGATTCACTCTGGCATCTCTAAAGAAAAAGAGATTGTTCCTGTTAATGCTGTTTTGAAGAGTATTCCCTCAATGCTCAAATTCTTTTATAATGCATAGTAGGCTTTTCAGTCACTGTTTTAAGTTTTTTTATCTATTCTTTATCTACTAATTAAAGTTTTCAAACCATAGGGTATGAGTTTGTATGGATGCTATATGCACTTGACCTCTAGACACACAGCCATCCAGACAGAATTAAAGCCTATATCTCCAGGCCTGTATAACAGATATATCATATGATTACTTTCTTGCCAATGAGACAGGAGCAAGGTGACATGTGCACCATCCAAATATACCCTTAAACGGAAAGAGTGTCCACTCTTTTCCTCTCTTTGCAGCATGATGATAGTGTTGGAACAGTTATCCTGGCCTCAGAGATAGAAGCCACATATTGAAAGCAGAAGAGCTGCCTATCAGTCCTGGACCACTTCATCTCAAAGTGATCAAATCTGACAGAAATAAACATTCCTTAATTAAGTTGGTTCTTTATTAAAGCAACCAAATTTGTATCTTAAATAACACAGAACTTATCTGAGCATAAAGACCCACCCAGCTTTGCTGACTCTTAAAATTTAATTTCACTTGATTAGACCCTGGCACCAAAACACAACCAGATATACAAGACATTGGAACAAGTGGGGAAATTGGAATATGAATGCATGTTAGATAACAGTAGAAATTATAGTTGATTTTCTTAAGTGAGATCATGGTGTGATTACATAAAAGAATGGTCTCATTAAATATGTGTTGCAACAGTTATGAGTGAAGTGGCATAAGATCTGTAATTTGCTTTCAAATCATTCATTAAAAAAAAGTAATATACATGTATATGTTAAACATTTACAACTGTTGACTCTCAATGGTGTTAATATGGAGACTCACGTTATTCTGATATTTATATTTTTCACAATAAAAATATAAACAAAGTAAAGTGTTCAAATATATTCCTTTTGTATACAAATGTACTTTTTTTAACCATCAAGGAGAATAGCGAGCACTGGCAAGTTGAGCAGGACCTAGGAGGAAAGCAATACATTTAATCTTAGTAAGTCAAGAATCAGAAGAAATCCAATCAATGAAACACATTGTTTCACTGACCTATGGGGGAGGATACTACTGTAACCAAAAAATAGTCTCTGTATTGTTAAAGAATGTGAGATCAAGACATGTATACCTCCAAGTAAAAGTACCAGTAAAATTTAAGTTCATTTCAATATGTTGAATGTCACTGAGCCAAAGCCTTCCAAAGACCTCAAAGGAGTGCTCCTCAAATTGTGGCCCCCAGACCACCAGCATCAGTATTATCTAAGGAAATTCTTAGAAATGCAAATCCTAAAGTCCCACTCTAAATCTGTGGAATCAGAAACTCTGATGTCAGGGCCCCAAAAGTCTAGGTTTTAACAAACCCCTAGAGGTTGTTTCAGTATTCACTAATAACTTAGTAGTAAAGAATCCACCTGTCAATGCAGGAGACATGGGTCCGATCCCTGGGTCAGGAAGATGCCCAGGAGAAGGAAACGGCAACCTATTCCAATATTCTTGCCTGGACAATCCCATTGACCGAAGAGCCTGGCAGGCTACAGTCCATGGGGTCCAAAGACTGCTGGACACAACTTAGTGACTAAGCAACAACAAGAGGTTATCTGATGCATGATCAAGTTTGAGAACCACTGTTTTCGCATGTTACAACACACCTTGAAGAGCCTAAAGAAAACTTGAGCCCCAGAGAAAACTTGGCTCCTTAGCATGATATGTCCCCGTGGGCTGCCTCTACAGTCAGATAATCTGAGTTTAGTCCAGCTCAACCGATTATTAGCTGTTACTTTGGGCTCAGATTCCTATCTACAAGATGATGTACCTACCTAGTTAGGTGTTGTGAGAATTAAATTAAGCAATATATGAAAATCAGAAGATCTAGCAGGGGTTAAATACTGCATCACATTATTATTTTTATAATTATTCTCTAAGTTTCACACTACATGCTGTATTAATATTTAAATACTTGCTCCCACACACATCATGTTGGTGCACACTTCCTTGCTTTTGCTTATATTATTACCTCTCCAAAAAAAACCTCACAATTTTCTTCCTCTGGGATAGTGAATATATACTAGATGCATCCTGGTCATCCATTCCCCTCTCCTCCCATCTTTAGCCACAAAGCTTGAATGAGACTGACTTCATTCTAAACTTGAGGACAGGTAGGCCCTGAGTTATATAAACTAATTAGTATCCCACTAGTTACAGTGATTGGTTAAAGGATGGTTATAATTTACAGCCAATGAAAGAAACTAAATCCTTAAACTGAGATGAAACTAAAGAAAACCCTACTCTTCCCCCCAGGGAGTCACATGTGAGGCAGATAAGGTCTGGAGTCACAGAAGCCATTTGACTTTTACAAGGGTGCAGTTAAGAGATCAGCTCTTAACTGTTTGAGCTAGTGCATCAAGTCTCACTTGGAGCCAAACTTTTTCATGAACTTTACAGGTAATAAATTCTCATGAATATTGAAGCTGAGTTGGGTCTCTGTCCCTGAGCCAAGTGGATCAAACCATTTGTCCTCTGAGAGACATCACAGTCTGAAGCTCGTGTCTTTCCAGAAACCTTCTCTTTCCCTTCAATTCCCCTCCAACTGTGATCCCAGAGAGCCCCACCCTTACCTTCCTCTCACGACTAGTGACTGACGGAAATGATCTATTTTTGTGTCTCTCATTAACTCTAGGTTAAACTCAAAGGCAGGAAGGTAAACCTTACTCATCTTTGTAAATCCAACAATTAGAAAATGCCTGGCACATGGGAGATACATTAATAAACATCTGTTGAGCTGAAATAAGCTAGGCAGAAGAATTTATATTCATCTGAGCACAGATTAGCTGAGACTCTATTCTATGTGTTTCACATACTGCATTTTAAGTACATGAAAAATGCTTTATTTATTACAATCCTGGCCACCGATGTTCAGAAAAATGTAGGGATCAATCCAAAACATTACTCAAAAATAAATACACAATTCCTTCCAATCACCGTTTGGAAGTCACTTCAGAAAACATACCAAAGGCTCCCCTTACAGATAATGGGAAAAGAAAGACCGGTCTCGAGAAGCCATGAGCATTTTGTAGTTCTAATACTCAGCCAACAGGAAGCCTTATAAAACCGATGGGGTTTCAGGAGCTAGTTACATGACCTAGCCATGAACCATACTCAGCCTTTACCGCATGCTCAGTACTATATTAGGAGCTGTAAGAAACACAGAGCAGCAAATTACCACTGCCACTTATCAAGCACCTGTTATATTCCCACCTTGTGCTAAACATTTGCCCAGCACATAGCTACATGCTTTATTAACGGTAGTCTCATTTTACACATGAGAAGACTGAAAACCCCAGAGCTTAAATAATTCGTCTAATGCCAAATAATTAAAAAATGACAGCACTCAAACCAGAATCTGACTCCATTATAGCACACTAGATCCATCTTTTAAAAATAATGTATGCTAACAAACACAATCTAAATGATGTGAAACAGACTAAGTACTATAGAAAACCCAAGAACTTCATTATGATGAGTTTCCTGTGAAAGGTTTCATGACAGAGGCAACTGAGAATGCCTAGACTGAGGACAGGTGGAATGAAAAGCAATCAAAGGGTAAAGGAGAGGAAATTTCTGCAAGAGAAAAAAAAGAACATATTAGGAAAAGATGCAGAGGCAGCTAGGTTTGATATAATGGAATGGATCAAGTTTTACCAATAGGGCATGAAACAGATTGAAAAGATGACAATATCTAAGTGATGCTTCCTCAAAAAGCACTGCCAAACAATACAGGAGAAATATCTTTTAAAGTTGAAATAATTTGGAAGGTTTGGAGATTTCATCAGAATTTAAATCTAATGTTTATCTCATTAAGCTTAACCACGATGAGAGAAAAATAAGCATTGTGATTCAAAACACTGATTCCAAGATCTAGGGACAAACTGACAAAAAGACCTAGCAAAATCATTTTGAAAGAATTTTGGAAATCAGTATTTTTCATTTCCAAAGACAAAGAAAAAATTTTGTGACTATGGGGATGTGTGAATGAAAGCAAGTAAGTTCCATTATGGCAACTTTATGGAACGAATATTTATTAAAAAATGTATCCCATTTCCTGGCGATATAGTATCATCCAGTCAAAGCTTTAACATGATGCATAAATTGGTAATCAATTATATGTTGATTGCCTGCTAGTTTAACAGTTATAATTCTACTAAATGATAGCCCACTCACTAAAATGGTCTGTAGCCCTGTGTGTGTGTGTGTGTGTGTGTGTGTGTGTGTGTGTGTGTGTGTGT
>SJYC01012320.1:0-26557 GCA_006408675.1 Madoqua kirkii | reverse complement strand
ATTAAAAAATGTATCCCATTTCCTGGCGATATAGTATCATCCAGTCAAAGCTTTAACATGATGCATAAATTGGTAATCAATTATATGTTGATTGCCTGCTAGTTTAACAGTTATAATTCTACTAAATGATAGCCCACTCACTAAAATGGTCTGTAGCCCTGTGTGTGTGTGTGTGTGTGTGTGTGTGTGTGTGTGTGTGTGTGTGTCTATGCGTGCGTGCACGCGTCACGGTTCCTTACACCATGCATGACCCGGAGCATTTTCCATCATTCATTATTATAGCAACAAGGTGCCCAACAGTGTAGTTCTGAATACCATTTCCTCCATTTTTCGGCTGTCTTTGTCTTCCTGTGGCATCTATGTAGCAGAGTAAGCGCAGGGGCATACATGAAAGGAGACTACCATTACTCAGCATGCTACATGCTTTCTGAATCTCTCTATGCTCATATTTCTTTTACACACTGAGGAAAAATACAAGTGAAGAAATGCAAACGTGACCTGTGGCCAAGCGTATATTGCAGTTCAGCATGCAGCTGTCAAAAACACTTGGTCCTTCTCCAAGTCTGAAAAACACATGAAAAACAGCTGTATAGGTAGTCCAAAGGCAGACAGGAAACATCAAGAGACTGTGCATATGAACAGAAGAGTCCAAAAGTCTGTGGAACTTCCGTCGCTTGCCTTATGCATGCACGGAAAAAGGTTTTGTTCCTACAGAAAAACTGAAACGCTAACATCAATCTTTATGCAAACTTAACTCAAAAATGATACAACATGTTTGCAGTGAGCAAGGATGGAAAAATGTTCAAAGTAGGATTTCAATAGATACTGACTTAAAAACAAATGGTAGGTGGATTTCTACAACCTGCAAGATTGTAAACTTGCCATCAAATATCATTTCTTAAAGCCCTAAGAAAACAGGGGAAATCAATAAATAGGACACATGTGTTGAGTTAAATGGCTAACATTTTTAAGTATGTACCAGGGAAAAATTATACAAATTCTCAACTATTATTCAAGTGTTACCCCAATAAATAACTTAATTACTTTAAGATTCAAAAAAATAAAAATTGGGACTACATACTAACTCTTCCCAGGAACTTGCCTTTTGACATTTTAATGTGTCTTTTTTAATAGGAACTTTAATAGGCTTACAAAGACTACTAGTGTGTGTTCCATCAAGTTATTTATCACAATTTCCACCCTCCCCCAAGCTGTGAACAAGGTTAATAACATATTATAAAGAAATTATGACTATTCATTAAATTAGCATTACATGTGACAGATTCAATATGAATGCAGTGTTAGAGTTTAAAAGGAGGTCCTAAATATTATATTATCACTTGCATCCACAAAATACTGGGTGAATTACATTGTCAGATGCAATGATCATGAAAGATTTGATAATACTCTTCAGAATTCACATTCATTGAACAAATTCCACAAACATTCACTGTACCTAGCATGTGCTAGGAGAGACAGTTGCTACTCTCAGAATATGGGAGTTATAGCAATGTGAGAACAGAGGCATACTAAAATAATTTAAAAGATTACGTACAGAAGTATGATTAACAGTATCTGGAAAAATTAAGAAAAGCTTCAGAACAGAAATAACACTTGGGTTTTGCAGGCTGAGAGAGAGTTTGCCAGACATTCAGGAAAGCAAAAGCAGAAAGCACACCATTCAAAGTCTTGATTACAGGATTAGAAAAGAGCCATGTTCAAAGAGGAATAAGATCAGTAAACACTGAGGGAGGGTGTGTTGAGTGGTGGGAGACACTGCTGATGAAGATGGCAGGCATTCTCATCAGAATTGATGGCAAAGCCACAACTGAAGCCCAGGTTTGCCGCAAACTTATTTCAGCTCTGAAAGCTCTACCAGGTTTCCTTGTCTGCAAAGCATTTGTATAGGAGAAGATTGTATGATGCTATAGTCAGGACAAAAAAAAAAAAAAACCATACTGGCTGGTACCTGGTAAGCTTTCAACTATGGTAAGTAATTAATGTTACTGGATTACTAGTTTCTTACAGACCAAATTATGTGAATAATTTAAAATTGGAAGGAAAAAAAATCCTTTAGACAAAAAAGGGTAAAATTTAATGTGGGAAGGAGCACACACCAAATCAGAACTTCACCCTTTCTGCCAAAGCAAAGGGTTTTTTTAAGACTTCAAGAACTATGGAAAATCTCTCAAAACCTAGGTCTGTGTGCGTTTCTGTCTATCCAACATGATTTTCTGTCTATTTTAAGCTTACTTTCCTCAAAACAGCAATTTCTCTAACATGGTCACTACTGAAATCTCTAAAGAAGCACATTATAAGTGTGTCTGAAAGCCCTCTCTGTCAATGAGCTGCCCCTGCCTCTGTTCCCTCCCCCAATACACACATACCCAAATTCTTCCCCGAATCCCACCCTGCCTCTCTTTTATTGATGTTTTTTGCAGGATGACATAAGAAAGACAAGATAGATGATATCATACAGCAGAGCCCATTATTTATTAGCATTCTTTTCTTGTCTCTCATCCGAAAGGAAAATGCTTAAACAGTGAGGGTTGAGGATCTATTTTTTTTAATAACTGGTTTGAAAGTGAGATAAATTTCTCAAGGTAATAACTAGCCATGATAAGAAATCCAGAAAACTCTTACCCCAAAAATATTCTAAAAAGAAAAAAATTTACGTATTTTGTATAAATACTTCTTTATTTACAAATACTATCATTCCATAAAGAAATACTTTCAAAAGCTAAATATTTACTTTTTGTATATTGTTAACTCTCAGTCCTAAAATCAACAGTGTATTAAAAGTCTACATCCCTGAAATCATTATAGCCAATTAAATTAGGTTGTGAAAAAAATAATGCCAGGAGATTCTTAGCTGAAGTTCAACTTCACCTAAACTCATACAATTTAAAAGGCAAATCAAAATGAATTGGGGATACTGACAACAAGGACTTTAAATTTCTTGAACTGTCAATTCTTATCACAAGGTTCGATGTGCCACTTAACCACTGTTTGGTCTATTAAATGTCCTTGGACTCTTCTAAAAAGCAGCAGTTAAAATATCATATCTTGAATTAAAGCCATAAAAACAAATACACCAAAGTAAACATCTTAATATACAGATGCAATCATGTTATCAACCAACTCAAAAAATTCAAAAGTACACCAGCATCTTCAGAAATAAGTAGAAATTAAGAAGTAGGATATCCAAAGAACTTTTTGATATATCTGCTAAATGAACTCTAACTACTCCCTCTCATCCAATCCCAACCACCAAATACTTCAGGGAACATGGGGTTCTCAGGTAACATAAGTCTGTCCAAAGGCGCTTATGTGTTTGTTACTGTAAGTCCAATGCACCTGAGGTACCATTCCCCCATCTTAACCTAATAAAATCCTTCTAGATGTCCTCTATCCCCAGGATCCAACTCCACCACTTTGAAGCTTTCTCCAGTCCCCTTCAGGCATAAATAATCCATTCTCTTTCTTTTCTTTCTTAGTACATTCTGCATCACTGCCTGTTATTACTGACAATACTTTTTCCTGGCAATACAGCTAAATTTGGCATATTGCTCTCCCCTCCTCAACTTCCATAAGTGAATAATAATAGCCTTGAAGGTAAGTCAATTTTGTTTTCATTGTCTAGCTCACAGAATTGAGTATAGTCTCTTATAAATTGGTACTCCAAAAACACCTGTTCAAGTCAACTGAATCCTCAAGAAAATAGAAAACCATGTCTACTGTAGTACTAGATACAGCATGCTAATGATCATCAAGTAGGCCAAGATATCTGACAATATTATCATAATCACATGAAAGCTCAGCATTATGCTATATTCACACCTTTCTACCCCAAACAGTCCCCAGTACATAGCAGAAGTCAATAAACATTTGTTGAATGAACAGAAGCAAAGTAAATGTGGTATGAAAAAGGCCCTGAAACAATTAGTTTTAACACATGACACTTAAGAAACTAAATTCTAAATTATTTCAGGGCTTAGTATTATGCCAAAAGACAAAGTATTTACTATATGCACAACCTTGGAGACACCAGGAAATACTAAGCAGAGGGGGAAAAGATTAAGGATAACACTGCTTTTAAGAAAGATAAAAGCCTAATAGAAAGACACAGAAGATACAGGTGGGGTGGGGGAGGACAGCAAAAGGAAAATATACGCATGGGAAGGGAAATCACTTAACCATAAAGAATAAACTGTGGCAGCCCAAAGAGGATACAAAAGAAGAAGAATGATCTTTAAATCCATCAGTATTTTATAAAACTCTAACTTCCAAACCATACACAGATTAAGCCTAAAAGCTTTAGTAATTATTAGAGCACTGAATAAATTCTTTCTCTGGGTAATATGAAACAATTATCATCATAGGAAAAGTACCCCCAAAAAGGGTACTAAACAGGACGCATGTTTGCTCAGTCATTCAGTCATGTCTGACTCTCTGTGAACTTGTGGACTGCAGCCCGCCAGTCTCCTCTGTCCATAGGATTTCCAAGGCAAAAATATTAGAGCAGATTGCCATTTCCTTCTTCAAGGAATCTTTCCAACCCAAGGATCAAACTCAGGTCTCCTGCATTACAAGCAGATTCTTTACCACTGAGCCACCTGGGCTGCTGCTGCTGCTGCTGCTGCTTAGTCACTCAGTCATGTCCCACATTCTGCAACCATGGACTGTAGCCTGCCAGGTCCCTCTATCCATGGGGATTCTCCAGGCAAGAATACTGGAGTGGGTTGCCATGCCCTCCTCCAGGGGATCTTCCTGACCTGATCAAACCCAGGTGTCCTAAGTTGCAGGTAGATTCTTTACCATCTGAGCCACCTGGGAGGCCCCATTAAATAGGATACTCTTCAAGTATTTCTTGTTCTTAGATCAAGATGGTATATCATAAAAGAACAAACTGAGTAAACATAGGCAAAGTAACAAATATAGTACAAAGTAGTGGAAAATACATAGTGGAAGGAGCAATGATTTTGAAACAAAAAGACCACATGGTCATGCTCTAAACCCTGCTCTGACACATTCTAGATATGTAACTTTGGCTACTTTAATTTCTCTATCTCTTCACATGCAAAATAATCCTTATCACAATCTCTATACCCTACCGGGTTGCTGTAAAGACTAAAGAAGGGAATATATGCAAACTACCCAGTTTAGGACCTGGAACATGGTAGGAATGCATGCCAATCTGAATTTCAAATTTAGCACACTTAAAAAAAAGTAAACCAACCATCCCTAGTACCTACACTTATATCCTGAATATCAGATACAGTAGTTTAGTCATTAAGTCTCTCTCCTTAAGTGTAAAAGGGAAGTAAACATCTCAGGGAAAAGTTAGAACCAAAAGTAACCAGGATGTTGGAAATGGTTCAGTTCAGAAGTTCCAATCTTTATTTGCTAAAGTCCTTGCTAAAGCAGTGATCCCAGGCTCTTGAACCTCACTGATGTATAACATTTCCGAAACTACTGGGGAATATCATAGGTTGTAAACTGCCCGATAAGATTTTTTTGTTTTAAATAGACTATCATCACCAACATTATCTATATAGACAATGTAAAATAAATAAGTACGCAGTACAAAATGTCAGTACTAAGCATAGCCCTTTAATTGTACAAATTTTAGCTTTATGAAAAATTTACTATATTATTTAATTTCTCTTCATTGCCGTAAGACCATTTAAAACTTTAATGGGGCATAGCATTTGAGAGCCACTAGCTTATCCCAGCATGAACCACTTTTAAAGAACTCCCCATATTAGCACTTATAAGCCACTGCTGCTACTGCTAAGTCACTTCAGTCGTGTCCGACTCTGTGTGACCCCATAGACGGCAGCCCACCAGGCTCCCCCGTCCCTGGGATTCTCCAAGCAAGAACACTGGAGTGGGTTGCCATTTCCATCTCCAGTGCATGAAAGTGAAAAGTGAAAAGGAAGTTGCTCAGTCGTGTCTGACTCTTCGCGACCCCATGGACTGCAGCCTACCAGGCTCCTCTGTCCATGGGATTTTCCAGGCAAAAGTACTGGAGTGGGGTGCCATTGCCTAGTAATTAAAAAAAAAAAAAAAAACTCGGAAAACAAGCACCAAAAGTTTTTGCTTTATAAGAAGAAAGGAAAAACTGGTTTAAAACCTATTGAGACCTAGGTTAGATAAGGAAACAAGCATTTTTCATAATAGGTTGGTTCTTTACAAACTTACCACTATCAGGTTTCTGGAATCAAAAAGTGAGGCAAAGGCTCCCTCTGCTGACAAATAGACAATCTAATCCTATCAAACAGCAATCAACTTTTCAAAAATGTTGCCACTAATTGGATATCACATGGGCTTTTACTATTCTCTATCAAAGACTAGTTTTGCTTTATAACCTAAAACACTGAAATACATCTCCATCTGACACAAATGTGAAAGACATGTATAACTAGGCAACACTCCATATGTATTTCAATAGATCTTTCTAAACTGGCTTTCAAATTTCTTGGTGTCTACTCTATGCCCTAAGAGTTAACTGAGCTAGAACGTCATACAAAGAGGAAATTAAAGAAGCTAAGAGTTGACTCACTGGAAAAGACTCTGATGCTGGGAGGGATTGGGGGCAAGAGGAAAAGGGGACGAGAGAGGATGAGATGGCTGGATGGCATCACCGACTCGATGGACTGGACATGAGTTTGAGTGAACTCCGGGAGCTGGTAATGGACAGGGAGGCCTGGCGTGCTGTGATTGACGGGGTTGCAAAGAGTCAGACACGACTGAGCAACTGAACTGAACTGAACTGAAAGAACCGAGGTAGATTTCAAGAGATTGCATAGTAACAATTTCTGAATGCAGTGATGACCTTCTCTCATAGAAATCTCATGAGATTAACTAAATCAAAGAATTCAAAATTAACAATAGCAGGTTACAAGCACTGGCCCATATATTATTAACACATCCATCTCTAGCTTGGAAGCTAGAGATTCTGTAACTTGGGAAGATCAAGAACTATCATTCTTATTAGACTGCAGAGAGACCTAAGGCTCAGGAAGGTTCAATGGTTTGTTAAGGACACACAACCAGTAAGGAGCCAAGCCAGAATTCAAGCCTAATTCTTAGTCTGCTTCTCTGACTGAAAACTATGCATAAAATAGATACTCTAATGACAATCTGAAAATTCTTTTCTGATTTCAAATTTAACATAGCCAAACATCACAAATACATTCAGGCTGCTTATAAATGGGGCTTACCAGGTGGTACAGTGGTAAAGAATCTGCCTGCCAATGCAGGAGACTCGGGTTCAACCCCTGAGTCAGGAAGACCCCCTGGAGTAAGACATGGCAACCCACTAGAGTATTCTTGCCTGGAAAATTCCATGGACAGAGGAGCCTGGCAGGCTAAAGTCCATGAGGTCACAGAGTTAGACACAACTGAGCACACACACACGCACATGCTGATAAATCACACCAGATTTAAATATAAGATGTTAAAGATTTCACTTTGGCAGACAAAACTTAATATAGCCCCTTGGTGAATTCCTCACTGCAATTTATTTATTCTTGTCTTATTTCTAAAAGGATTGCTTAAAGAGGCAACTAAACTAAACAAATTATAAAATAAGTAGATGAAAACAACAGATAAAACCCTCATTCTCCCAATAAAATTACAGAGTAAAATGTTTATTAAAAGCAGTATTTTTGAGTATATCAATATGCTGCCTCCCCTTAAAAAGGGGAAATAAAATTCCAGAGCCAAACACTAAGTGAAAGTGAGAACCGTAAAGGTAAACAGAGCCCCTGGGGCATTCTCCTAATCCATGTACCCTCAGCGTCAGTTGTCACAGTCTCAAAATGTCATATGGTAAAGAAGAAAAACAGTGGGGCCCACTCTACGTGGGAAATCCGATTCTCCCCCTAGTATAAAGCTAAGACCACAAAGGGCTTTACTCGCACAGTAAGGAGAACTTAGAAATAGCATCACCCCACCCACCGATCCCCACCCCCACCACACACACACATGCCCAAGAGAAAGCAAAATGCGCATCTCAAAACTTGGCACAAGATGA
Organism: Madoqua kirkii; assembly: GCA_006408675.1. Lineage (NCBI taxonomy): Eukaryota > Metazoa > Chordata > Mammalia > Artiodactyla > Bovidae > Madoqua > Madoqua kirkii. The sequence continues at coordinate 18,516 of SJYC01012320.1, read as the reverse complement.
AGGAGAACATTCTCTCCTAAGAATTCACAAACCCCAAGCTGATCTTAATGTGGGTTTTCAGACCAAATTCACTCTATTGACTTGCCCAAGAAGCCTCAATCTGTGAAGTCAGTATGAAGTGATCCTGAGTGAGAAGCACCACCAAGCCACTGACAAAAGAAAACTCAAATCTTTGAAGGAACACACCAATCATCCCCATGGATAGCGTTCCAAGAATATGACTTCACAGGCAAAAATCCCAATGTACAAGGAACAGGAGGCAATATGAGCAAGAGACAGCAAAACTACTAGAAAGCAGCATCGGAACTGCAAAGACTTCATTCACTGAAATCATCAACAAAGAATAAAATTACTGCACCCAGCACAGCGAAAATAATAAATTATTCAAAAAACAAAAAGAGTGAGAGAGAAAGAGACATGAACAATAACGTAAGATGGTCTAATGAACCTAACTGGGTTTTCATTATGAGACAATGAACAGAATTTAAAGAGGCAATATTGAAAGAAATAACAGCTGAAGATTTTCCAGAATTGTTAAAAAGCATCAGTCCTAAGATCTAGGTTTAAGCCAAATAAATTGCAAATAGGATAAGTAAAAAAAAATCCTCCCTTAGATACCTGACAGAGAAACTGTAGAACACCAAAGAGAAAAGGAATTTGTTAAAAGCAACAGAGAAAAGACTGATAAACTAGCAAAAGAATAACAGCTAGACTAAGAGATGACTTTTTAACATCAATGTTTCCCAGAACAGAGCAGAATATTATCTTTTGTGGAGCAGGAAAAATAACTGTCAACATAACATTGAATTCCCAGACTTCCTCCCATCTCCTCCAAAAATAATAATAATAATAGTTATTACAAGATTCCATTCACAATAACCAAGGCAATTAAATTCCTAACACACTGACTCTAACTCAACTTTCAAAGCTTAACTTCCTTAGGAAGGCCAAACTAAGTAAGGCTGAACTAAACAATATACACCTAACATATATCTTCATCATCATGGCATCTTTTCCTTCATAGCACTTGTGCTTTTAAACCTACTTCTATGATTATCAACTTAATGTATGTCTCCCTCTCCAAACTCAGTCAGGTCACAGACCTCTATTGTTGTTGTTGTTCAGCTGCTAAATTGTGTTCAACTCTTTGTGGCCCCGTGGACTGCAGCCCACACTAGGCTCCTCTGTCCATGGGGTTTTCCAGGCAAGAATACTGGGGTGGGTTGCCATTTCCTTCTCCAGGGGATCTTCTCAGACCAGGAATCAAACCCACACCTCCTGCATTGGCAGGTAGATTCTTTACCATTGCTGCTGCTGCTGCCAAGTCACTTCAGTCATGTCTGACTCTGTGTGACCCCAGATACGGCAGCCCACCAGGCTCCCCCATCCCTGGGATTCTCCAGGCAGAACACTGGAGTGAGTTGCCACTTCCTTCTCCAATGCATGAAAGTGAAAAGTGAAAGTGAAGTCACTCAGTCGTGTCCAACTGTTCAAGACCCCATGGACTGCAGCCTACCAGGCTCCTTTGCCCATGGGATATTCCAGGCAAGAGTACTGGAGTGGGTTGCCATTGCCTTCTCCCTTTACCACTGAGTCAGCAGTGAAGCCCACACAGACCTCTATACGTATCACCATATTGTTGCTACAGTGCTTGGCACATAAGTGAAAGGAAAGGAAGTGAAAGAAGGATGGAGGGAGGGAAGAAAAGAGGCAGGGAAGATATAACCAACAAGTAAGCAATCAACATAGATAAAACTAAAATTTTTACTAAAAAACATAAAAGGACACCTAAATGAATAATAAGACATATTATATTCCTGGTTGGAAAGAATCAATATATAAACATGTCACTTATGCATTAATATAATCTACAGATGTGATGCAATACCAGACAAAATTCCAGCATGATTTCTTTTATGGAACTCAATAAACTATTTTTCAAGCCTGAAAGGAAAGTGAAAAAAGAAACAAGAATAACTTATAAATATTTAAAACAAGACCAATAAAGAATGATTACTCCTCCCATATATCAAAACATACTATACATTAATTTTTAAGACAGTATTTGTATTTTTTATAGACACATTATTTATGGACATAAATCAAGGGAAAGGAATAAAGTCTAAGAGCAAATAAATGACTAAATGGGTAATGTGCATATAAGAAAGTCAGCATTTCAAAGAATATTCATAAATGGCACTTGGACAACAGGATACACATTTGGGGAAAAAAATTAAATTAGAGCCCTACTACATACAATATCTAAAAACAAATTCCAGAAAGTTAAGAAAACATGTGAGAATATTTTAGAATCACAGTGTAAGAAAGATCTTCATTAGAAAGATACAAAGATCAGAAGCCACAACAAAAAAAGATCAAAACATTTAACATCAGAAAAAAACTAAAGAATTTGTACCATTAAGTAAATGAACAAAGTTAAAAATCCATCATTCACAAGACACAACCTTGGGCAAACTGCTTAATCTTATCAAGCCTAAATTTTCTTGTGCCTGAAATGAAAATAATGACCTAATTTACAGGGCTGCTTTGAGAATTAAAAGAGAAAGTTAAGGTTAAATCCTTAGCATAGTCTTAGGTGGGAGCACGTAGCAATTGCCCAGTGAATATTTTTTTGCTACTATTTTTTTTAATATTTTATTCTACTTTACAGTACTGTATTGGTTTTGCCATACACTGACATGAATCAGTCACAGGTGTACATTAAGTGGAGATCTTGAACTTTTAAAAAAATGACAATATCTGACATTGGCACAGATATTACACCTAGCAGAGAAAATGGTACATTTGGGCCATCTCTCTCAACATAAAACAATTTACAATGTGTATCAAAAGCTTTTGGTCTCAAGTGTCTAGCCTTAGGTTTTTTTCATTTGCTATTATTTCTATTGGGCTATCGGGGATGGATTAGGAAATCACTCTGCAATCCATGTCCCACTGGGGAAATGTCCGTTCTGACTCTCCTGGGCTGGCTTTGTGAGCTTTCTCTCTCTTGGAGCCACTGCTCTTGCTGGCAGCTGTCTCATCAGGTCCATGCTGAGTGGCTTCTACTTGGCAGAGAATGTCCTCTATTTCTTGGGGACACACTTGTTCCCTTACTCTTAAGGGTCACTAACCAGTTCGTTCATCTTTGAGCAAAGGTTTTCTAATCATGAGAAGACTTCCACTGCCAGCTGTCTTTTCAAGATCACTTCTTCAAGATCTCTTCAAGATCACCAGTTCCTCCTTGGGAAAAAGATTTCTTTTTCTGCGGTTTGGAGAAGGAGACAGATGGGTCTTCTACGCCATTCTCCTGAGGAGCTTCCTGGGGCTTTTGCCTCTTCTTCTTCATGGGTCTTCCATTTGTTTCCTCACATCCCTTTGAAAAACGACTGCTGTTTTCTGAAGATATCAGGGAAATTGCAGCCAGGTGTTTCTTTTCCTTCTTCAAGCGTTTCTTCTCCTGTTTCTCCAGCTTCCTAGTAATCTCAGCAACCACTTCCTGTGAACCACTGCCTCCTTCATGACATCCAAATTCTCTTGTGAAATCTCTCCAGTCTCATAGAAAAGCAGCTGCCCCTCAACTTATTCTAAAAGCTTCTTCCCAAATACAAATTGCCTCAGAGAAACAATCAATTCATGAGGCAATACTGCATTTGTTTGCCAGGTATTAGGAGATACTGCCTTTGTTCTTGGCAGCTGCTGGGCCAATGAAGGTAGAGTAAAAAAAAAAAAAAAAACTCAGCCCATATTTTGGGGTGTTAGTCCTTTTCTTCAGAACTTGGGAAATGTGGTCCCTTTGCTGGGCCCAAGGAAGCTCTCAGCACCAGGACTGGCCGTCACCCCCATAACAGAGGCCTGTAGAACTCAGGGAGCCCTGGCCAACCATCACTATTAAGCGCATAATCTTAGGGTTTTAGTAGAAAAGTAGCTGCCAGGGACTGGGGCTAGAGGGCACAGGGAGACGTTGGTAAAAGGGTACAAATTTTCAACTATGAAATGAATAAGGCCTGAGGATCTAATGTAAAACATGCAGGTGATAGCACTGTATAGCACAATACTGTATAATCAAAATTTATTAAGAGAGTAGAATTTAGATATTCTCAAAAAAAAAAAAACCCAAAAACAAAAAAAAGTGAGTTGATGGAAGTGTTTTGTTTTTTTTTTAATACAAATTTATTTAATTGGAGGCTAATTACTTTACAATATTGTATTGGTTTTGCCATACATCAACATGAATCTGCCACAGATGTACACATGTTCCCCATCCTGAACCCCCTTCCCACCTCCCTCCCCATATCAACCCTCTGGGTCATCCCAGTGCACCAGCCCTGAGCACCCTGTATCATAGATGAACGTGTTTTAAATGAAGGGACTCCTTAAACTATGTGTACTATATCAAATCACCATGATGTACACTTTAAATATCTTACAGTTTTATATGTCAATTATACCTTTAAGGGGTTTCCTGGTAGCTCAGACAGTAAAAAAAATCTGCTTGCAATAAAGGAGATCCGGGTTTGATCCCTGGGTTGGAAAGATTCCCTGGAGAAGGGAATGGCAATCCACTCCAATGTTCTTACCTGGAGAATTCCATGGACAGAGGAGGCTGGTGGGCTACAGTCCATGGAATCGCAGAGTCGGACATAACTGAATGACTAACATACACACACACCCCTCAATAACGTAAAATAAGATAATTTTTAAAAATACAATGGTCATAATTACCAGTATTTGAACCTCTGTGACTGTCAGAATTTCTACTGTTTCCATGAGTTTAATCTTTTTTTTTAGATTCCAAATAAGTGAATGCAGCATTTGTCTTTGGCTTATTTCACTTAGCATAATGCCCGCAACATCCATCCACAATGTCACAAATGGCAGGATTTCCCTCCATCCCCTGGAGTGGGAAATGGCAACTCCAGGAGATGGCAATCGTTTAAAAATGGCAATCATTTTAAAATTAGATTGTTTGCTTTTTTCTATTAAGTTGCATGAGTCTTTACATATTTTGGATATTCAGATATATGATTCACAAATACGTCCTCCTATTTCATAGTTTGCCTTTTAATTTGGTTAATGGTTTCCCTTGCTGTACAGAAGCTTTTTAGTTTTATGTAATCCCACTTTGCGGGGGGGGATTGAGGCTTTTTCCACCAGGGATTATTTATTTTAAAATTTGGAAGTAATCACATGAATACATTTTTGTTATAATCATAATGCTACAAAGAAAAGGTCCCCCTTTGTCCCCACTCACTTTTCTTTCCAAAGAATTTATCCAAAAATGTAACAGAAATACGGAGAAGGCAATGGCACCCCACTCTAGTACTCTTGCCTGGAAAATCCCATGGACAGAGGAGGCTGGTAGGCTATAGTCCATGGGGTCATGAAGGTCGGACACGACTGAGCGACTTCACTTTCACTTTTCACTTTCATGCATTGGAGAAGGAAATGGCAACCCACTCCAGTGTTCTTGCCTGGAGAATCCCAGGGACAGGGGAGCCTGGTGGGCTGCCGTCTATGGGGTCACACAGAGTCGGACACAACTGAAGCAACTTGAGCAGCAGCAACAGCAGCAACTCCCTGCTACTCAATTTTGATCATCAGGTACCTCAGCTGATAAAGAATTCACTTGCAATGCAGGAGACCCTGGTTCAATTCCTGGGTCAGGAAGATCCCCTGAAGAAGGGACAGACTACCCACTCAAGTATTCATGGGCTTTCCTGGTGGCTCAGATGGTAATAATCTGCCTGCAATGTGGGAGACCTGGGTTTGATCCCTGGGTTGGGAAGATCTGCTGGAGGAGCGCATGGCAACCCACTCTAGTATTCTTGCCTGGAGAACACCACGGACAGAGGTGCCTGGCAGATTACAGTCCGTAGGGGCTCCTGGCAGGCTACAGTCCATAGGGGTCACAAAGAGGCGGACATGACTGAGCGACCAAGCACAGCACAACTTCTCTGTGACTATAAAACTTTTAGTATTTCTATTTAACTTTTTGTGGTGCTAAAAAATGTTCTTTTCATTCTCTTCAGTTTAATTGACATAATAGTTGAAAGTGTGTCCAGAGAGCAGAGTCTAAGAGTTCTCATCACAAAGAAAAAAATATTTTTCCTTCTTTTTTTGTATCATATGATGGGGTGTTAACTAAATTTACTGTGGTAATCATTTCACAATATATGTAAGTCAATGAGACTATTGACACTGTAAACCTTAAACATACACTGCTATATGCCCTGTGTTTATTTTCCCTTTGTTGCCTTTGCTTTTGGTGTCAAATCAAAAACAAAAACAAAACATCATTGCTATGATCAATGTCAAGAAACTTACTCTCCACATTTTCTTCCAGGGGTTTTATGGTTTCAGGTCTTACATTTAAGTCTTTCATCCATTTGGAGTTGATTTGTGTATAGTGTAAGGGGTTCAGCTTCATTCTTTTGTTATGTGTCAATCCAGTTCTTCCAGAACTATTACTAAAGAGATTATCCTTTCCCCCCTGCATATTGACTTATGATTCTTTTGTCATACGTCAATTCATGAATTAATTTCTCAGCTCTCTATTCTGTTCCATTGATCTATGGAATACCATATTGTTTTGATTACGATAGGTTTTTAATATAATTTAAAATCAGGAAGTGTAATTCCTCCAGCTTTTTTCATTTTTTCTCAAGATTGCTTTGACTACTTGGAGTCTTCTGTGGTTCCATACAAGTTTTACAATGACCACGTATTCTTCAAAGCAAAATATTAGCAATAATTCCACTAAAGTGGTAAAGCACAGAATTCTCTATAATCATTTAGAATTGCTATATTGCTATAGAATATATATATATTCAATATATATATTCTATATTGCTATAGAATATTTATTTGATAAATGTTTTTGATATCATTGAGAAAAAAGACCTTAAAAGAGTAAATACAATATGAATCTGACCTTACAGCATTAAAATGCAAAATAAAAAGACATCAGAAATACACTAGAATAGTCATAATGATTAGCCAGTTCTTAGTGTCAACTAGAGATTATTTTATTTCTCATCTCATAAAACCTCATCCCAAGTTTCCAAAATGAACATGTTACTTAAAAAAATTCTTTTAATGGAAGGGACAGGTATCCATCAAACTTCCCACCATTCCTGAAGCTAAGGCCCCACCAATGATTGGCTCTGCCATGGAGTTTAAAGATAAAACTTCAAGCAATGTAATTTTTAAAAATCACATTGCCAAATATATAAATTGAACCTTGGCAAGAAAGCAAAGGTGTTAGAAAACTTTTGGTAAAATAATGACCTAAATTTTAAAGTTGCTGATTTATGTTTTTCTTTCTAGAAGCATACAAAAAGTATCTACTCCTAAATAGGCTATTCTTATTTCATGAAAGAAAATAATGCCTTCTGTACATGAAATATTTCTCTACCCTTAAAAACTACAGAGAGGGGAAGAAAAGTGAGGAGAGAACAGAAGGAACATGCATTCATGTCTTCATAAAGTAATTAATACAACCTCTAGAAAAGCTCTGTTTCTACCAACTATAAAATGAGCAAACGCTTCAAATTTTCTAGAACTTACAGCCAACTGCCTCTATTCTCCTGGAGAAGGCAATGGCACCCCACTCCAGTACTCTTGCCTGGAAAATCCCATGGACGGAAGAGCCTGGTAGGTCGCAGTCCATGGGGTTGCTGAGTCGGACACAACTGAGCGACTTCACTTTCACTTTTCACTTTCATGCACTGGAGAAGGAAGTGGCAACCCACTCCAGTGTTCTTGCCTGGAGAATCCCAGGGATGGCGGAGCCTGGTGGGCTGCCGTATCTGGGGTGGCACAGAGTCGGACACAACTGAATCGACTTAGCAGCAGCAGTAGCAGCTCTATTCTCCATTATAAGATCACCAAATACAACTGTACTCCTAAGTATAATAAAATATAAATAATAAAATACATGCCATAGTCAGTCCAATGGAATAGTCACCTGTGAGCTTTACTCTGAGCCTGTATATCAAAGCAGAGTGAGCCAATGCAAAAGAGATCGTCCACGATAGCATATTTTGGAAGCAATCTCCACAGCTAAATAAATTATGAAATATCCACAGACAGAATTCTAGGAAGCCCATACAAGAACAAGGTAAGTCTATATGTTTGGACCTGAAAAGATATCCATGTAAATGTAAGAAGCAAGTTATAGATGAATATATAGTAATTCATTGACATAAAATAAAACAGATGTTTATAAAAGCATTGAATAATGTATGCAAGTGCATGGTTGTTCATCAAGCTATTTACCTACAAAATAATGAAATTTCATAGGCAGCAAGAAAATTTTTAAGAGAGGGGCTTTCCATTTTTATTCTTTTTTAAAAAACAAAGATGTGTTTGTTTTATGTTTTTAACAAACATATAAAGAACACAAATACATTCAATAATTTATAAAAAGAAAAGTATTAAAAGCATTAATGAGTGTATATAATAATAGAAATTAATTACAATGTACAGCTGACCCTTGGACATAACAGGAGTTGGGGCACTGACCCTCCACAGAGCCTAAACTCTTTTGGCATTGGCTCACTCTGCTTTGATATACAGGCTCAGAGTAAAGCTCACAGGTGACTATTCCATTGGACTGACTATGGCATGTATTTTATTATTTATATTTTATTACACTTGAGATCCCCTGGAGAAGGAAATGGCAATCCACTCCAGTGTTCTTGCCTGGAGAATCCCATGGACAGAGGAGACTAGTAGGTTACAGTCCACAGGGTCGCAAAGAGTCGGACACGACTGAGTGACTTCACCTCACCTTAGGAGTACAGTTGTATTTGTTGATCTTATAATGGAGAACAGAGCTGCTACTATTGATTGATTTAACCAATCAAGAATCACGTGGTACTACAGTATGTATTCACTGAAAAAAAAATCTAAGTGGACCCACATAATTCAAACTCATATTGTTCAACAGTCAACTTATATGTATGCATAGAACACAAATTCTATGCCACTAAAAATGATGAAGTAGATTTACATTCATTGATGCGTAAAGACATGTCAATGAATATGACATCATATGCACTGTCCTGTAGGCACAATTTATAGGGCAAAATGGTCAGGAATGACTGTGTTACCCATTTTGTTTAAAGTACATGTGTGCATATGTGCTAAGGTGCTTCAGTTGTGTCCAACTCTGTGTTGACCCTATGGTTTGCACCCTGCCAGGCTCCTCTGTCCATGACATTCCCCAGGCAAGAATACTGGAGTGGGTTGCTGTGCCCTCCTCCAGGTGTTTAAAGCACACGTGTATATAAAAGAATATACAAAGGTCAATGGTTACAATTAGTCATCAAATTTAATAATAACCCGCTGTATAATTGTATTTTCTTCATTTAATTTTTTAATGTATAAACAATTAAAGAGCAGTAGAGTAATATAGAAAAATATTCCTTAAAACCATTTTATTACTCACAAAAAAGAGCTATATATCCAAAGTTTAAGAATAAATAATTGTTCATACAGTTTCTAGTTGCACAAAGTACAGTGATAATTAAAAGAAACTGTTTATAGAAAATGAGAAAAGAGCCAAGTATTTCCAATAAAGGTGGTTAGGAATCTGAATTACCCAGGTAACCACGTCCACTTTTCTATTTCACTTCCTGTATATGGATACACAGTCTGAGTTACTTTGTATATATATGCCAATGCACAAATATTTCTGTCTTCAGTTATGTGTATAACTTTAAAGGTCCAATCAATTTTGTAAAGGACAGAAAAGTTACCAGTGAAACTAAGAACTTGATTTAATATCATTTCAACAGAAGCTGCTGCATTTTAATGCACCTTTATAAAATCCATAAAATAAGCATTATAATGAAAAAGAATGCCACAAAATTAACTGTTAAAATGATGACTTTTAACCTTTTTAATGCACAGTGGCAATCAAACAGCTTTTTCAAATCCTGAGGCCCAAATGCATTCCAAGGTTTGTAAGAGGAAACTCCACTTCCAAGTTCAAAATACTCATCGCCTAAAAGTAATAATAAATCCCCTAGTGAAACACTGGGTTCTGGCTTTAATTAGAAGTAAATGCGCTAAGACTGCCACCTCCTGCTGAATAAAAAGTCAAGTCCTTCATGACCTACCTCAAGTGGATTTTCAAAAGACCTCAAATCTGAATCCTTCTTAAAGAAAGAAGAAAGGAGGATAGAAAAAATATTCTCATGCAGAAGAGTTTAAGTGGGGCCACTTGAACTATCCAATGCTGCCAAATGCAAAATTCTCTTTCTCAAAAAAGTAAAACATATGCAGGTCAGGAAGCAATAGTTGGAACTGCACATGGAACAATAGACTGGTTCCAAATAGGAAAAGGAGTACGTCAAGGCTGTATATTGTCACCTTGCTTACTTAACTTATATGCAGAGTACATCATGAGAAACGCTGGACTGGAAGAAACACAAGCTGGAATCAAGATTGCCAGGAGAAATATCATTAGCTTCGGATATGCAGATGACACCACCCTTGTGGCAGAAAGTGAAGAGAAGCTAAAAAGCCTCTTGATGAAGATGAAAGAGGAGAGCGAAAAATTTGGCTTAAAGCTCAACATTCAGAAAACGAAGATCATGGCATCTGGTCCCATCACTTCATGGGAAATAGATGGGGAAACAGTGTCAAACTTTATTTTGGGGGCTCCAAAATCACTGCAGATGGTGACTGCAGCCATGAAATTAAAAGACGCTTACTCCTTGGAAGAAAAGTTATGACTAACCTAGACAGTATATTCAAAAGCAGAGACATTACTTTGCCGACTAAGGTCCGTCTAGTCAAGGCTATGGTTTTCCCTGTGGTCATGTATGGATGTGAGAGTTGGACTGTGAAGAAGGCTGAGTGCCGAAGAATTGATGCTTTTGAACTGTGGTGTTGGAGAAGACTCTTGAGAGTTCCTTTGACTGCAAGGAGATCCAACCAGTCCATTCTGAAGGAGATCAGCCCTGGGATTTCTTTGGAAGGAATGATGCTAAAGCTGAAACTCAAGTACTTTGGCCACCTCATGAGAAGAGTTGACTCACTGGAAAAGACTCTGATGCTGGGAGGGATTGGGGGCAGGAGGAGAAGGGGATGACCGAGGATAACATGGCTGGATGGCATCACGGACTCGATGGATGTGAGTCTGAGTGAACTCCAGGAGATGGTGATGAACAGGGAGGCCTGGCGTGCTGTGATTCATGGGGTCGCAAAGAGTCGGACATGACTGAGCAACTGAACTGAACTGAACTGTTCTTTGGATCCATGTTCTGAGACAACAGATAAAACTCCATACTTGATGGTACTTCTCTAACAAGATATTAAAATATACTTGTTACATGTCAAATTCAAGACCAAAATATATCAACAGTGACAAAGTCAAGGAGGAAAAAAATGAGATTCCATAATAAAATTATGACTTCTATTATTGTCCATTCAAAAAAAATTCATCTGGTACAAAGAATATTGAAAAACATCAGTATTTCCCAAAAACCACTTTTCTCTAGTCCCTTGAAATCACTATTATATTTAAATCTTGAAATTTTCAAATCTTTTTATATATGTGCCTATATATATGTGTGTATATACAAGTATGGGCTTCCCAGATGGCGCTAGTGGTAAAGAACCCACTTGCCAACACAGGAGATGTAAGAGACGCAGGATTGATCCCTAGGTCAGGAAGATCCCCTGGAGAAGGACAGGGCAACCCACTCCAGTATTCTTGCCTACATTTTCCCATGGACAGAGGAACAGGGCAGGCTGCAGTCCATGGGACATTACTGCAAGCAACTTAGCACACATGTATATAAGTGTGTATGTAAGTGTATATATATAAGTATACAAGTATATATAAGTGTATATAAGTATAAGTGTATACAAGTATATATAAGTGTATATAAGTATACACTTATATATACGTATATATATATGTAAGTGTATATAAGTGTGTATATGTGTGTATAAAAGTGTGTATATAAGTGTGTGCACACACATATATATATACACACACACATATATACACACACACACACATATATACCTATATATAATATATAAACAAATATGCATAACTACAGAATTCTGACTCTGTCAATTTCCTTATTTAGAAAGAAATACTTCCATTAGAAAGGAAATAATATTTACTGATATTTTCCAGGTTGTCTCAAGAATTAAATGGAAACATGTGAAGGAAACTGGCACAGTACCAGTCAAAAAAATGTTTTTCTTAGCCTTTGGAAAGACAATAGAGATTTCAAAGTTAATAGCCCTTATTAGAAGATTTCTTTAATACAAGAAAAAGAAACAGCATCTGCAGTTGTCTTATTTTTTTCCCTCTTAAATCAAACGCACTCTCCATTTAAGACATTTTAACAGTTTTTTACTGGCTTCATATTTTGGGATGCCAGTTATACAATACAGTAGCTTTCATTAAAAAAAAAAAAGATTTGGTTTAAAAAAACATAAATTAATGTATGAAACACAAAGCTGTTCCTTTCTTTGGATGAAATAAGCTTAACTGAAAAATCTGTTTACTTAGCCCCTCCTCCTTGAAGGACACAATTTAACACAAATAAGCCTTACAAATCTGTCTGCTAATGCAAGAGACACAAGAGATGTAGGTTCGATCTCTGGATCAGAAAGATCCCCTGGAGAAGGAAACAGCAACCCACTCCAGTATTCTTGGGGCCCATGGGGTCACAAAGAGTCGGACACAACTGAGCACACACAGACACAAATATGTCATACCGCCAACATAAGAAGTTTCGGATCATAACATCTGAAACTTTAACAGAGAAAGAAGTAGTTCATTATATCAGTGGTTGCCAAACTCAGGTCAACAGATTGGCCCTTGATAATTATATCATCGTCATCACAGGTGATGTTTGTTAAGTTGTTAAGTTTATATCAACCTTATATGAGATACTATTACCAACCCTTCATAAAAGAAGGCACAGAGAGGTTAAGTAACCTGTTTAAAGTTACTCAGATAATAAGTAGTAAAGCTAGGATACAAACTTTGTCAGTTTCAAATTTCCTCCCTGCCCCTTTCTGCTCAATTAGACTTAGCAGGTTTGGAATAGGCCCTGCAATCAGTATTCAAATCTCAGGTGATTCTTTTTTTAATTTATTTATTTTTTAGTTGGGAGATAACTACCTTACAGTGTTGTATTCATTTCTGCTGCACAACAACATGAATCAGCTATAGGAAGTTCAATATCATGTAAAATAAACCACTAATCAATAAATCTCTAATGATTGCAAAATGAGAAAGCAAAAAGTTAAGAATGAAAACTTCCCCTCTTCTAGATAAAACAAATTAAGATCCTGAACAGATTATTCGTAATTTATAAAAATGTATTTGCAACTTTGCAGAAGGCAATGGCAACCCACTCCAGTACTCTTGCCTGGAAAATCCCACGTTCAGAGGAGCCTGGTAGGCTGCAGTCCATGGGGTCCCTAAGAGTCGGACACGACTGAGCAACTTCACTTTCACTTTTCACTTTCATGCGTTGGAGAAGGAAATGGCAACCCACTCCAGTGTTCTTGCCTGGAGAACCCCAGGGATGGCAGAGCCTGGTGGGCTGCCATCTCTGGGGACGCACAGAGTCAGACACAACTGAAGTGACTTAGCAGCAGCAGCAGCAGCACTTTATTAACTACTTGAAATCATTCAAAATAGCTATGTGTGAAAGTTGCTCAGCTGTGTCTGACTCTTTGCGACTCCATGGACTATAGCCCACCAGGCTCCTCTGTCCATAGGGATTCTCCAGGTAAGAATACTGGAGTGGGTTGCCATGTCCTCCTTCAGGGCATCTTTCGAACCCAGGTCTCCTACCTTGCAGGCAGATTCTTTACCATCTGAGCCTCCAGGGAAACCCAAAATTGCTATGGCATTATTTTAAAGAAAATAATGCAAACAAAAGTACATTAACAGTTCAGCATCAAAATAGCCAGCTAAACGATCAATGCCAAGACTGAGAGTTCACCTATAAGATTATTTTAGTTTTCCAGACAATGTCTCATTTCTCCATCTCCTCTATTTCTCCAATAAATACAGTATGCATCATTCTGGAAAATTTCCTATTGTTAAATTCTGTTCAAAGTTTAAGTCAATGAACAAATGCTTCTCATTACAAAATCCAATAACTGTAATAGAATTATGAATTTAACATGTAAAGTTCTGAAAGCATTTTCTAAACAGATGAATTGTTTGAGAGTTACTATTTTCTGTAGGCTTGCCTATATGGAAACACACGTTTTTTCAATTACATAGCAAAGACTATGGCTTCTGTTCAAACCTAAATTTTATTGTTTATAAAATTAGAAACAGATACAAATATATAGAGATATACACACATTTATAAACATATACACCTAGGCAATATATTATATCCAAACAGTTGAAAGGTTTATAGTGTTCTATAAGAAGGTACTTTACACACATATGAGAAAATTACTGTTAATCTCTCAAATGGATAATTTGTTCATAAATAAACCTTTTGTAATCTCACAGCATCACACATGCTACCACAGTTATTTGTACAACAGTCCAACTAAGCTAAGTGAACATACTGGTGAGCTCCAGCACCCTTATTTCTTTAAAAAAATCAAGAATTGCTTACAGTCATTGTTTGACATTTTTAACCCAAAAAGAGAGGATTCTGTTTTCATCTAGTGTCTTCAAATGTTCACCAAAATCACACTACATTTTCATCAATACTGATTTAGAAGCTCATGTATTTCTGCTTATATATAAATTTTAAGATTAAAGGTAATTTAAATTTTCTTCATAATAATTTTCTGTATTTTTCCAAGCTTTGTGGAATTATATATGGCCTTTATTATTTAAAACAGGAGTAATTTTAAAGCAATAATTAAAATATTTGAGTATGAAGTATAAATCAGAGAGCTTGGCATTGGTAATTCCCTCGAAAAATAACATAGGCTAATTTATGAATTTATGGAACATATATTAAAGGAACACATATTAAAGTCTGATTCCGACCTAATAGTTATAATAGGAGAAAAAAAGAGTTAGATAAGTTATACCTAAAATATAGTCCTTAATCTTGTTAATATTAATACTATAATGAGAGCAGCAAGGGTTATTTTGTCTTGCCACTGGTTGTCACAATGGCGAAGGGGACAGTGCTACTGGCATATAGGGGATTACTGCTAAACACCCTACAATAGCACAGAGCAGTCTCTACAGCGAAGGATTATCCAGATCACAATGTCAACAGTGCCAAGGGTAAGAAACTCTGACATGGAGAAAACAGATTTTTTTATGTTTAAATTACAAGTCAAAATCCTAAAGGCAAATAATTTTAATTCAAAAAAGTTTATTTCTGTTTATTTTGAAGGACACACTAATTCCAATTTCGCAAGCATCTAAACTACTTATATATTTAAAATAGTTAAAAAAATAAAGCCTAACTTACCTTTCATTCACAATTTTAATTCTCTGTTCTCACTGCCTTCAAATACCCCTGACCCAAAACCAAGTATAAACTCAAAAGAAGACTTAAAAATACACCAAAGCTGTCCCTCTTCCTTTTGCGAGTATTTCATCTAGAATAAATGAAATGAATTTTTTTAATTCAGATAATCAAATCCAGCTAATAATATTTTTATTTCAAACTAATATTTCCCTTTTAATTGCTTCAACTAAATTAAGATTGAAGGCTTTAAGGACTCTAAAGAAACTACATACTGTATTATTGCTCTTGAAACTTATTTCGTCTCACTTTTTATATGCTGTATTTTTTAATTGTGGTAAAACAGACATAAATGAGGGCTTCCGAGGTTACACAGTGGTAAGGAATCCACTGGCCAATGCAGGAGACACAAGACACCCAGGTTCGATCCCTGGGTCAGGGAGATCCCCTGGAGCAGGACATGGCAACCCTCGCCAGTATTCTTGCCTGGGAAATTCCACGTATCGAGGAGCCTGGCCGGCTACAATGCATGGAGTGACAAAGAATTGGATACAGCTGGGCACCCATGCATACATAAATGTAAAATTGACCATTCTAACTGTTTCTGGATGCACAGTATTGTGGTATCCACAGTGTTATATAGTCATCACCACATCTATTTGTAGAACTTTTTCATCTTTCCCAATGAAACTCTCTATGCATTAAACATTAACTACCCATTCCCTTCCAGCTCAGCAGTACACGAACTGAGAAATTCCAGATGTACAAGCTGGGTTTAGAAAAGGCAGAGGAACCAGGGATAAAATTGCCAACATTCACCAGATCATAGAGAAAGTAAGGGAATTCCTGAAGAACATCTACTTCTGCTTCACTGACTACACTAAAGCCTTTGACCTGTGGATCACAACAAACCGTGGAAAATTCTTAAAGAAATGGGAATACCAGAGCACCTTACCTGTTCCTGAAAAACCTGTAGGCAGGACAAGAAGCAACAGTTAGAACCAGATATGGAACAAATGGCTGCTTCAAAATCGGGATAGGAGTTAAGACAAGGCTATATATTGTCACCCTGCTTATTTAATTTATATGCAGAGTACAACAGGTGAAATATCGGGTTGGATGAATTACAGGCTGGAATCAATTTGCAAGGAGAAATATTAACAACCTCAGGTATGCAGATGATACCACTCTAATGGCAGAAAGGGAAGAGGAGCCTCCTGATGAGGGCAGAAGAGAGAGTAAGAAAGCTGGTTTAAAACTCAACATCCAAAAAAACTAAGTTCATGGCATCCGGTCCCATCACTTCATGGCAAATAGAAGGGGGAAAAAAGGAAGCAGTGACAGTGACAGACTTTATTTTCTTGAACTCCAAAATCACACAGATGGTGACTGCAGCCATGAAATTAGAAAACACTTGCTCCTTGGAAAGAAAGCTGTGACAAGCCTAGACAGCATGTTAAAAAGCTGAGACATCACTTCATCGACAAAGAATGGTTTTTCTAGTAGTCATGTACAGATGAGAGAGTTGTATCATAATGAAGACTGAGCACTGAGAAATTGATGCTTTTGCACTGTAGTGCTGGAGAAGACTCTTGAGAGTTCCTTGATCTTTCTCAAGATCAAACCAGTCAGTCCTAAAGGAAATCTACCCTGAATATTCATTGGAAGGACTGATGCTGGGAAAGATTGAAAGCAAAAAGAGAAGGGGGTGGCAGAGAAAGAGATGGTTAGATAACATCCCTGACTCAATGGACATGAATCTGAGAAAATTCCAGGAGATAGTGAAGCACAGGAAAGCTTGGAATGTTGGAGTCCATGCTTTCCCAGCTCCTGGCAATCATCATTCTGTTTTTTGTTCCTACGACTCTTACTACTCTAGGACCTCATATAAGAGGAACCACAGAATATTTGTCCTTTTGTGAGTAGTTTATTTCACTCAGCATAATGTCTCCAAATTCAGCCATGTTGTAGCATACATCAGTACTTCACTCTTTTTACCCTGACTCAATGGACATGAATCTGAGAAAATTCCAGGAGATAGTGAAGCACAGGAAAGCTTGGAATGTTGGAGTCCATGCTTTCCCAGCTCCTGGCAATCATCATTCTGTTTTTTGTTCCTACGACTCTTACTACTCTAGGACCTCATATAAGAGGAACCACAGAATATTTGTCCTTTTGTGAGTAGTTTATTTCACTCAGCATAATGTCTCCAAATTCAGCCATGTTGTAGCATACATCAGTACTTCACTCTTTTTTTGTGACTGAATAACACTCTGTTATATGTATACAACATTTTTTATCCATTCAACTGTCATCTTCCACCTTCTGGAGCCTACTGTAAATATTGCTACTATGAACAATTCAATTCAGTCGCTCAGTCGTGTCTTAACTCTTTGTAACCCATGGACTGAAGCACGCCACGCGCCCCTGTCCATCACCAACTCCCGGAGTTTACTCAAACTCACATCCATTGAGTTGGTGATGCCATCCAACCATCTCAGCCTCTGTAGTCCCCTTCTCTTCCCGCCTTCAATCTTTCCCAGCATCAGGGTCTTTTCGAATGAGTCAGTCTTCGCAATTAGGTGGCCAAAGTACTGGAGTTTCAGCTTCAACATCAGTCCTCCCAATGAATATTCAGGACTGATTTCCTTTAGGATGGACTGTTTGGATCACTTTGCAGTCCAAGGGACTCTCAAGAGTCTTCTCCAACACCATAGTTCAAAAGCATCAATTCTTTGGTGCTCAGCTTTCGTTACAGTACAACTCTCACATCCATACATGACCACAGGAAAAACCTTAGCCTTGACTAGACGGACCTTTGTTGGCAAAGTAATGTCTCTGCTTTTTAATATGCTGTCTAGGGTGGTCATAAATTTTCTTCCAAGGAGTAAGCATCTTTTAATTTCATGGCTGGAGTCACCCTCTGCAGTGATTTGGGAGCCCCAAAAAAATATAGTCTCACTATTTCCACTGCTTCCCCATCTATTTGCCATGAAGCGATGGGACCAGATGCCATGATCCTAGTTTTCTGAATATTGAGTTTTAAGCCAGCTTTTTCACTCTCCTCTTT
>SJYC01012319.1:0-13851 GCA_006408675.1 Madoqua kirkii | reverse complement strand
TCTGCAGTGATTTGGGAGCCCCAAAAAAATATAGTCTCACTATTTCCACTGCTTCCCCATCTATTTGCCATGAAGCAATGGGACCAGATGCCATGATCCTAGTTTTCTGAATATTGAGTTTTAAGCCAGCTTTTTCACTCTCCTCTTTTACTTTCATCAAGAGGCTCTTTAGTTCTTTTTCGCTTTCTGCCATAAGGGTGGTGTCATCTGCATATCTGAAATGAAGTGAAGTTGTTCAGTCGTGTCCGACTCTTTGTGACCCCATGGACTGTAGCCCACCAGGCTCCTCAGTCCACGGAATTTTCCAGGCAAGATTACTGGAGTGGGTTGCTATTTCCTTCTCCAGCAGATCTCCCCAACCCAGGGATCGAACCCGGGTCTCCCGCACGGCAAGCAGACGCTTTACCATCTGAGCCAACAGGGAGATCTGTATATCTGAGGTTACTGATATTTCTCCTGGCAATCTTGATTCCAGCTTGAGCTTCATGCAGCCTACCATTTCTCATGATGTACTCTGCATATAAATTAAATAAGCAGGGTGACAATATACAGCCTTGACATACTCCTTTCCTGATCTGGAACCAGTCTGTTGTTCCATGCCCAGTTCTAACTGTTGCTTTCTAGCCTGCCTACAGATTTTTCAGGAGGCAGATCAGGTGGTCTGGTATTCCCATCTGTTTAAGAATTTTCCACAGTTTGTGGTGATCCACACAGTTAAAGGCTTTGGCATATTCAATAAAGCAGAAGTAGATGTTTTTCTGGAACTCTCTTGCTTTTCTGATGGCAATTTGATCTCTGATACCTCTGCCTTTTCTAAAACCAGCTTGAACATCTGGAAGTTCACAGTTCATGAACTGTTGAAACTATGAACATGAGTGTACAAATATCTGCTTGAGTCCCTGCTTTCACTTCTTTTGGGTATACACCCAGAAGTGGAATTGCTGGATCATATATTAAGTCTATGTTTAATTGTTTAACTTTTTGAGGACTCAATCACTTGATAACAAAAATACATCTTTTGCATGGCTCTTATACCCTCTTCTTTATTCTGCATAGTATGGGAAATGAGAGAAAAGATTTCTCTAATCTTGCAGTACTTATCAATAGAAGACCTACAAGATATACCCACAATGTACAAGAATGTCTAACAGAGCAGATCTGTGTATTTGTTTATACCCTAAAGCTGATATCGTCTAACAGTTAAAAATTCATTAAAAATGATTTCCTGTGGACTTCCCTGGAGGCCCAGTGGTTGAAAATCTGCCTGCCAATGTAGGAGACATGGGTCTGATCTCTGGTCTGGGAAGATTTCACATCCGGCAGAGCAACTAAGCCCTGGTGCCAAACTAGTGAAGCCCACATGCCCTAAAGCTCACACGCACCACAGCTCGAGATGCCCCCACTCACTGCAACCAGAGGAAGCCCAGCAGCACTGACAACCTACCACAGCCCCCCAAAAAAGGTGATCTCCCAGGAATTGATGTATACACAAGGCAGCTAATAAGGATCTACCCTTACGGCAGAAAGTGAAGAGGAAAGAAAAAGCCTCTTGATAAAAGTGAAAGTGGAAAGTGAAAAAAGTTGGCTTAAAGCTCAGCATTCAGAAAACGAAGATCATGGCATCCGGTCCCATCACTTCATGGGAAATAGATGGGGAGACAGTGGAAACAGTGTCCGACTATTATTTTTGGGGGCTCCAAAATCACTGCAGATGGTGACTGCAGCCATGAAATTAAAAGACGCTTACTCCTTGGAAGGAAAGTTATGACCAACCTAGATAGCATATTGAAAAGCAGAGACATTACTTTGCCAACAGAGGTCCGTCTAGTCAAGGCTATGGTTTTTCCTGTGGTCATGTATGGATGTGAGAGTTGGACTATAACAAAAGCTGAGCACCAAAGAATTGATGCTTTTGAACTATGGTGTTGAAGAAGACTCTTGAGAGTCCCCTGGACTCCAAGGAGATCCAACCAGTCCATTCCGAAGGAGATCAGCCCTGAGATTTTTTGGAAGGAATGATGCTAAAGCTGAAACTCCAGTACTTTGGCCACCTCATGCAAAGAATTGACTCTTTGGAAAGGACTCTGATGCTGGGAGGGATTGGGGGCAGGAGGAGAAGGGGACAACCGAGGATGAGATGGCTGGATGGCATCACTGACTCAATGGACGTGAATCTAAGTAAACTCTGGGAGTTGGTGATGGACAGGGAGGCCTGGCATGCTGCGATTCGTGGGGTTGCAAAGAGTCGGACACGACTGAGTGACTGAACTGAACTGAACTGATATAGCACAGGGAACTCTACTCAGTACTCTGTAATGACCTATATGGGAAAAGAATCTTAAAAAAAGAGTGAATATAAGCATGTGTAGAAATGATTCACTTTGCTGCACACCTGAAACTAAAACAACATTGTAAATAAACTATATTTCAATTTTTTTTAATTTAAAACAAGAAAACAATGCTCTCCCATGCTAATATCCAGAATCCTCCTGGGGAAAAATTTTCCTTTTTTTGTTTTCTGCTTGTAGGATTATTAATTATTGGTTAAATTTTTAAATTTTTATTTTATATTGGAGTATAATTGATGAACAACGTTATTTTAGTTTCAGGTGTACTGTAAAGTGATTCAGTTATACATATATATTTATCTATTCTTTTTTAAGTTCTTTTTCCATTGAGGTTATTACAAAATACTGAGAAGCATTACCAGGACAAATTATCCTCTTCTGGGGTATCAATCCTTAAAGGAATGAAGGTAAGGATGATTTTTCAAATTGCACTGACACTCACTCACCAATGAAAACTTCTAAGTTCTCTACCTCTTTTTTCCCTTGAGAATGAAAATCACTGCCGCAAAGCCAAAGAGGAGTGTGTTGTAGCTTGTGGTTGTGTGTTGCAGCTTTGGTTATCTTGGGAAAGAAGAAAAGTCTGAGAACCAATGAGTACGGCAGTGTTCCCCCAAGTGTTCCAGAACACACACACAAGATGAATGAGGATAAGTAAACCTTTTAATTCTGAATATGAACTGAAAATTTCAGTAAGAATCTACAATATACTCTTTAAATATGGATGCTGCTGCTGCTGCTGCTAAGTAACTTCAGTCGTATCTGACTCTGTGCGACCCCATAGACGACAGCCCACCAGGCTCCCCTGTCCCTGGGATTCTCCAGGCAAGAACACTGGAGTGGGTTGCCATTTCCTTCTTCAATGCATGAAAGTGAAAAGTGAAAGTGAAGTCGCTTAGTTGTGTCTGACTCTTTGCAATCCCACAGACTGCAGCCTACCAGGCTCCTCTGTCCATGGGATTTTCCAGGCAAGAGTACTGGAGTGGGGTGCCATTGCCTTCTCCAATACATTTATATATATTTCCGATGTAAATATAAATATTTTCTATATAAATATAAATAAGTATATAAATAATTTTTAAAGAATATTATAGGTTCCTTTTGAAGTTCTCAGTTCAGCTCTAAGCACCAAAACAAACCAGAAACAATAATCAACTAGGAGCAATGAGCATACTAGCACCCAAATTATGATCTTTAAATGCCATTTTCCACCAAAAAAAAAAAAAGAAAGAAATGTGCTCCTTTAAAGAAAATGACTTATTCAAGTTTTGGAAGAGGAAATATACAAGATGTGGCTGAAATATCTGATAACAGAAAGCAAGAAAGCTGCCAGGCACTACTGAAGCTCTGTTAAAAGAGCTTAGGGGCACCAACTTGAAAATGTTCCCTTGACGAAAAATGGTACGGTATGATTTTTAGTATTAATTAAAAATAACTTCAGTAAATTAAAATGCATCAAATACGTAAATCCATTAGTTCATAATAATATGCAAATACCAAAAACAACAGCTAAGGCTAATCTGTCATCTTCAGAGGATTCTAGGGAACCAGCTCCATATTTAGAAAACAAAAAGAGAACCAAGCACTCATCCTGCCTTTCCTATATGAAATGTATCTCTAGGCAACCAAATAGTTTCTAACTTACTAAAACTCTATTCTTTTGGATGTATTTCAATTAATAATAATAAAGAAATGACAAAATCAGAATATAACCATTTTGAAACTCTAATAAAAAATGATCTAGACAATGATCATCAATGTCTACTGATAACACAAAGACCAACAACCTGGCATCATGTACCTCTGTACAGAAGTACACAACATCAGCTGTGAGGTTGCCAAAAAAAATCAAACCTGAATTTAATAAAGTTTCTAGATCTAGGTATAAATTTACAAATTTGAAGGACAGAGGAACACATCAGTAAGATACCATGGAAATGGAGCAAAATCTAGACTATGGGAATTAAAAGGACAACAATTCAATTTATTCAACAAATAAGTTACAGAGGAGAGGGGGTGACAAAAGGAAAGAAGAGCAGAAGAGGAGAATCTAATTCTAACCTGCTGATATATTTTAATGGAATAAAAAGCCAGTGAAACTTGGCACTATAACATTATTTTGCCACTGTACTCTCAAGTTAAGCCTAACTAAAATGTGTACTATAAGGTTTTAAAAACTTGAAATGAGCTTATGGCTTTCAAATTATTATTTCAATCACAGTCATAAATGCAGCAGAGGGATACAATAGTTAAGAACTTGGTCCCAAGTCAGATCCACCCAGGTCCAAACCTCAGCTCTTAATAGCTTAGCACTTAATAGCTGTGTAAACTAAGGCAAGAAATTTTATTGTATAAGCATTAGTTTCCTCATCTGTATGGTGAAGTTTAATCACACTGACTTGACAAGATTGTTTTGACAATTAAATGAGATACTGTATATAAAGAATTTATCACAGTCACTCATAAAATATGCCCGATAAATACAGTCATTATCATAAATAATTCCTGCTTCTGTGGTAGCTCAGATGGAAAATAATAAGTGTATCATATTAGAATTTTTTAAATACAAATGTGGATGATCACAAAACTCCTATTAAAAAGTAAATCCCACATTCATCACATTTATACACATGAAGACCCATTTAAGGAAACATCAAGAAAGGAGGAAAAAATTAATTTTAAATATCCTTCAGTTCAGTTTAGTTAAGTTCATTCACTCAGTTGTGTCCGACTCTTTGCAACCCCATGAAATGCAGCATGCCCAGCCTCCCTGTCCATCACCAACTCCCAGAGTTCACCCAAATTTATGTCCATCGAGTCCGTGATGCCATCCAGCCATCTCATCCTCTGTCGTCCCCTTTTCCTCCTGCCCCCAATCCCTCCCAGCATCAGTCTTTTCCAATGAGTCAGCTCTTCAGCTTCAGCATCAGTCCTTCCAAAGAACACCCAGGACTGATCTCCTTTAGAATGGAATGGTCAGCAGTGGCCACAGGACTGGAAAAGGCCAGTTTTCATTCCAATCCCAAAGAAAGACAATGCCAAAGAATACTCAAACTACCACACAATTGCACTCATCTCACACGCTATAAAGTAATGCTCAAAATTCTCCAAGCCAGGCTTCAGCAATACGTGAACCGCGAACTTTCAGATGTTCAAGCTGGTTTTAGGAAAGGCAGAGGAACCAGAGATCAAATTGCCAACATTCACCGGATCATTGAAAAAGGAAGAGAGTTCCAGAAAAACATCTATTTCTGCTTTACTGACTATTCCAAAGCCTTTGACTGTGTGGATCACAATAAACTGTCAAAAATTCTGAAAAAGATGGGAATACCAGACTAACTGACCTGTCTCTTGAGAAACCTATATGCTTCAGTCTACCTTAAATCTATGTTAACAGATAAAGGCAAATATTTACCAACAAAATAGAAAATCAAATTGACAATTGTTACTATTTGTTTTACTACAGTCCTTTAGACCAGTAGCTATCTGCAAAATGGGCTGAAATAAATAAATACTAAACATCCTTTTTAGGATTCTAAATAAACAGAAGTTACATCAGGCATCACGGATGAAAAGAGAAAAGAAGTTCTTATCTCAAGGAGTGTATAGTCTAGTGAAAGAAATAGACAAATAAAAATTTTTAAGATGGTATGATAAGTGTCATGATAGAAGAATACAAAGGGTCTTATCATTTCACATGAAAAGCATATCAAGGACTAGGGAATAAGATGGGAGGTAGGTGTAATTGGTTTCAAAGTCCTCCCACCAAAAACATGAGCCTGAAATAAATTTTGAAAGAGTAGGAGTTGGCTAAATGAAAAACTGAGGGAAAGAATATTTTATTGTATGGGCAGAAGCATGAGAAAGTATCATTTCAAGTTGGCGTCTGAAATAAGATCAGATCACAGTTAGCAGTTCAAGACTTATATAAGCCTTGTTATTCTTCTTGTACGTGACGGGAGCCATGAGAAATTTTAAGCAGGTCAAAGACATGATTAGATTGGTGCTTTGAAAGAATATTCTAAAGCAGCAAAATGAAGAACGGAAGGAAGAAGGAAACAGGGAGCCTAGGGAATAAGAGGCATACAGTCCAGTAGGGAGCCTCTTTCAGCAAAACAGGAGAAAGAGAGTACGCCCAATTAAGGCAATGATGGTAGAGATGATAACGAAGCATCTTATTCCTCCATTTCCAGTGTCATTAGAATACCCTGTTAGGGGACCTACAAAACAGCACAGAAATCAAGGCCAATGACCTTGATCCTCCAGTTCATGGGATAATAAAGATGTCACCCAAATCCACCTTATGGTAGCCTAACAGTTATCCCCTAAACTTTTTCTTAAACTCAACCACAAATCAATTTGATGCCTTAGATAAGAGAAAGAAAAAAATTTAAGGCAGAACTCTATATAATTTCTATCATTCCTATCAACAGTCATGTGTGTAAGTCTTCCACTTATTACATGGAAATGCACACACACATGCATGCACAATACAAAATAAGAAAGAGTTTCAATTTTCAGTAAAGTTCATGCTACACATATTAAGAGGCTAAAATTATATTCAAATCCATCTCAGTGTCTGCTATCACTAATTATACACTGGCTTCCTTTCATTTCCAAAGACTGCCCAATTTCCTTCTGTGTATATTGTAATATTTTTCTCTTAGGGTTAAAATTCCTATAGCATATTTAATCTTTAACCAAGAATACTTCCTTTAAATATACATATATAAATTGGAATACATAGATGGTATAGATGCAGAGTTATTTTTATTTTCATCATCTCTTCAAGTTCCTCAAATGTAAACATGATTCCCTTTTCAAAATAATTTCCTTTTTTAAAATTTAAACACAAACACATTTCCAAATTCAAACTTGCCACATACCTCAATGAAGTATAGCAACTCTGGCAAGGTTTGTAAGGTTGTTTAAAATGTTAAGAGGTTAAAACCAATTAAAAATTACTTTGGTATATGAACACTACAAAACTTTTATCTTCAGTTATATGAATTGCCTAAAGTACTCTAGATTTATTCCAAAATTACAGTGCTCTAAAATTTTTCTGTAACAATAAAGTGGGTAATTTAAAAGCAAGGGAATTATTTAATCAAATACATAACATCCCATAGTAGAAAGCAGCTTCCCCAAATTTTTTTTCTTCTTGTAAAAATGAAATAACAAAATAACATATTTTAATTCTAAACTGAACTATTTTAAAATAAATACTTCTGCACAGAGTTCACGGTACTTGGTGATTTCAACCTTATACATATTTTTTAAATTAAAATAGAATAATCATATTCATTCAGTCCAGACATTAATTACTTGCTGTATGGCCAGGACTGGGCTACGATGTACTAGAGATTAAGAGTCTCAACTTCAAGGAACAAATACAACAGTCAAGAAATACTAAAACAAATCAATATACCATAACTTAATACATGCAATAATGAAAGGTAAGTTATAAACAAATTCTGTAGAAATAGAAAAGGAGAAATAATCAAATCAGCAGGCCAAACCAGGAAGGTTTAACAGAGAAAGTGACCCAGGAAAGGGTGGGGCTCCCAGGAGACTCTGGCTGCTGTTGAAGAGCCATCAGTTGGTAACTGCCATCGGGACAAGTGGCACTAGTGGTAAAGAATCCATCCGACAAATGCAGGAGACAGAAGAGATGCAGGTTCTACCCTGGGTTGGGAAGATCTCCTGAAGGAAGACATGGAAACCCACTCCCGTATTCTTGCCTGGAGAATCCCATGGACAGAGGAGTCTGGCAGGCTACAGTCCATGGGGCTGCAAGAAGTCAGACACGACTGAGTTGTGCTAAATAGCTTCAGTATTGCATGTGCAAAAAGCACTGCTAAACTTATAAAAGAGGCTTTAGATTTTTCTCTTACATTTTAGAAAATGTACATGGCTTTAATCTTATAAAACAAATTTCTTAGTCTAAATCAAAACCATAAAACATGATTTCTCTCCCCCAGTCTTTAGCCAAGTGAAACTTTATAATTTTCAGTTTAAAGGTAAACTTAAGAATATTTTGTTTTATTGTTTTTATTCTATGCTAATTTCAGAATGAAATGCACTGGCATTTTTTTTGTACTAGCCAGTAAAAGATTAAATGTAAATTAGTACACACATGAGTGGGATAACTTACGACTGCAAATAATATATGAATAAAAGAAAGTTGGAGAAGGAAATGGTAACCCACTGCAGTATTCTTGCCTGGAGAATCCCATGGACAGAGGAGCCTGGCAGGCTAATATCTACGGGGTCACAAGAATTGGACATGACTTAGTGACTAAACCACCACATAAAGGAAAGTATCACATAGAATTCACCTCTTTACTATTAAACCACAGTGTGCATGTCGGAGAATCAATTATCTTCACATTTCATTTCATAAACATGATGGTGCTCAAACCTCCTTAAATCTCATCTTTATGTTATAGACACAACTGTGTACCAAACAGCTTTATATTTAATAAGAACCATTGTGATGGTGAAGACTCAGTCTAACAATAACAGACCCAAGCAAACAGCAAAGCAAACTCCATGTGTAGGTCAATAGGAATAGCCCCAGCATCCCATCACCAGAGAGCTTCTCACATTTGGTAAAAGAAGGAGGTCAGTCAAAAAGTATCAGTGGTGTCCGCTCTGATCATCCCTCAACATGGAAATATGACCTTTTTTTCACCTATGTCATGATAACTAACTCTCAAGTTCTTTTCATTTGAAGATATGTTGCCCCCAACTGTGAAGCAACACAGGCATGAGATGTGCAAACTGCCACTTATCGTGATATGCTCTTAAGGAAATTCTTTAAGTGAGTTTCCTCCTCTGTAAAATACACTATAGCTACAAAACTCCAGCAAAATGCCTGGCACATAAGCAAGCACTCAATAAAAGCTGCTGTAAGGCCTTCAACTGATATAGGTGATTACAAAAAGTTTGTCAATAACCAGCAAAGTACCTGACACAATTCAGCATGTAATTCTCTGGTTGTTCCTTACACTGGTTTCTTTGGCTAAGACACTACCATTTATTTATCTTGTAACTTACAGTATCCAGCAAAGAGCTTCACAAAAGAAGCCTACAGTAAATCCCAGGTGAATAAATAGACCTGAACAACTCTTCTGAATACTCAACAACCTCTCAATACCACACGTGGCTCATAAGCTCTGGCTACACCAGTTCAGGTCTCATACACTATAAAAATTAATACCCTGCATTTACAAAACTGGCTTTCTTACCAGGAGCTTAAGCCACTTCTAAGTAACACTTTATTACTGACAATGACAGGATCAGGTAAACATATAACCATATTTTGAAGGAAACCCAAAGCTAAAAGAGTACGTTTTATACCAACAAAGTCAATCAATGGCAAAACAAGGACTTGAACTCAGAAATTTTTGCTTCAAAAGTTTTTTTTCCATCCCAGACTGCATTTGCTCAAAGCACATCGATTCGTATCAATTATGCAAATCTTCACTCAATAAGTATGAAATCTATATACAGTTGCAAATAAACATTTATAAAGTGTGCCAAAATCTTTTCTTTATTAAGATATTCAGTGTATTCTTTCCTCTAAGATGAGGTTGATTCTAAATGTTTTTGCTTTTTTAAGTGAGGTAGGCTTATTGTATTACGGGTAATTATTTTTAAACCTACAACAAATAGAATAAATTAAACTTGTACACAAAATTGAATGTTTTCATCCTATGAGCTTTTTATAGCTCATCTTGTTTGCTCCAGCCATTTGCTTTTAATGTGCAACCAGTGAATACTGGGTTTTTTATGTTTCACATTAAAAAATGCAGTCTTCCAAAAGCTCAGCCAGAAATGTCCATTTCAAAAATCTTATTCCAGCCAGCTGGCTTTGTCAGTGACATATGTGCAAAGTGAAAATGTAACCACAGTGATTTTCTGCAGGTCAGATGGAATCACTTAGCGTACTCAACATGGTTTCCAGTTAATGCCTCAAGAGGAATGTCCTTCAGCTAGCAAGTATTTCTTTTAAACATCAGACCAGCTACTGTTGTTTGAACATAAGTGTTATCTTGGCATGGTTGGAACATATGTGCATTCTGAGAATTGTAAATGTTATTCTTATCAAAATATGAAAATTTGGAATATATTTGCATTATAAACATTGTACAGATTCAGTACAAAATGTAAATAACCAGTGGGTGGTGTTTGACAAGCTGAATTTTTTAAATTTTACTCCTTGCCTCTGTTTTCAAAGTTTCTTTAAGACCAAAAGACTTCACAGATATAGTGGTTAACATAAGCAGAAATGCTAAATGTCAAAAAAGGTGTCTTTAGTGTTAAAAAAAAATTAGGAACTGCAAATACTGCTGCTGCTGCTAAGTTGCTTCAGCTTCAGTCGTGTCCGACCCTGTGCGACCCCATGGACAGCAGCCCACCAGGCTCCTCTATCCACAGGATTCTCCAGGCAAAAATACTGGAGTGGGTTGCCATTTCCTTCTCCTGCAAATAATACTAAGTATGCTCTTTTCTGTCACATAACAAATGACTATTAGCATAGAGCCTTTTTAGCAAAAACTAACATAAATACATCAATGTATGAAATTCTTTGAGCTACTGAAAATGAAAGGTCAAATTTCACCAAACATAATCCCTGTTTTTCCATAGGCTGCATTTTTTAGTCTATTTTAAAAAGGAAGGCAATCCCAGGACTTCCCTCGTGGTGCAGCAACTGGGGTTCTATGTTCCTAATGTAGGGAGTTCTATCCCTGACTGGTGACCTGGGATCCCACATGCTGTATGTCATGGTCTTAACTTTTAAAAAAAGCAATCCCAATTTTACAAAATAATCAATAAAACAAAAAGCAACTTGGTTCATCCAAGAGACCCTTTCCTCATTATATCAATAAGCTAGATAAACACATGCATCAAATAAGGTCAAAATTCTGCCACAAACTAAGATCATACGAAGAAGCCAAGCACAGCAGATCTCTTCCTGATAGTAAAACTGATTTTCAATAGTTTATTACCTGGTTGCTTTTATATTCCCCACTGATACCTTTTGTGTAAAAGATTATGGACTGTTTTCATTATTAAAAGGCAATTCTTTTTCACTTCAATGGCTTATTAACCTTCAATAGAAAATAGGACCTATACTTTTCTTATAGTTAATAATTACTTTTCTTGAGAGAAAGTAAGGGAGACACTAATCTCTTTGTTTGGTAAACACAAGACAAAGCTCAACTTGGTTTTTTGCAAGAATAGGACTAAGACCTAAACTTTGAAAAAAAGAAAAAAGGATGTCAACCACTAGTAAAGAGCTTTCACTATTAGTGAAAGAACTATTCCATTTTTAAATTTTTTTACTGAAGGTTAATTGCTTTACAGAATTTTGTTGTCTTCTCTCAAACCTCAATATGAATCAGCCATAGGTATACAAATATCCCCTCCATTTTGAACCTCCCTCTCAAATCCCTCCCCATCCCACGCCTCTAGGTTGATACAGAGCCCCTGTTTGAGTTTCCTGAGCCATATGGCAAATTCCCATTGGCTATCCATTTTACATATGGTAATGTAGGTTTCCATGTTACTCTTTCCATACATTGCAACTTCTCCTCCCCTCCCCCCATGTCCATAAGTCTATTCTCCACGTCAATTTCTCCACTGCTGCCCTGTAAATAAGTGCTTCAGTACCACTCTTCTAGATTCTGTATATTTATCTTAGAATACGATATTCATCTTTCTCTTTCTGACTCACTTCATTCTGTGTAATAGGATCCAGGTTCATTGAACTCATCAGAACTGACTCAAATGCATTCCTTGTTATGGCTGAGTAATATTCCATTGTGTATATATACCACCACTTCTATATCCATTCATCTGTTGATGGACAGCTAGGTTGCTTCCATGTTCTAGCTATAGTAAACAGTGCTGCAATGAACAATGGGGTACGTGTGTCTTTTCCAATTTTGATCTCAGGGTATATACCTAGGAGTGGGATTGGCAGGTCATATGGTGGTTTTATCCCTAGTTTTTAAAGGAATCTCCATACTGTCTTCCATAGTGGCTGTATCAGTTTACATTTCCACCAACAATGCAACAGCATTCCCTTTTCTCCACATCCTCTCCAGCATTTACTGTTGTAGACTTTTTGATGATGGCCATTCTGACCGGTATGAGGTGATATCTCATTGTAGTTTCGATTTGCATTTCACTAATAATGAGCAACGTTGAGCATCTTTTCACATATTTGTTGGCCATCTGTAGGTCTTCTTTGGAAATATGTCTGTTTTGGTCTTTTTCCCAATTTTTGACTGGGTTGTTTTTCTGGTATTGAGTTGTATGAGTTGCTTGTATATTTTGGAGATTAATCCTTTGTCAGTTGTTTATTTGCTATTATTTTCTCCCATTCTGAGGGTTGTCTTTTCACCTTGTTTATAGTTTCCTTTGCTGTGCAAAAGTTTTTTAGTTTAATCAGGTCCCACTTGTTTGCTTTTGTTTTTATTTCTGTTACTCTAGGAGGTAGGTCATAGAGGATATCATTTTGATTTATGTCATTGAGTGTTCTGCCTATGTTCTCCTCTAAGAGTTTTATAGTTTCTGGTCTTACATTTAGGTCTTTAATCCATTTTGAGTTTATCTTTGTGTATGGTGTTAGGAAGTGTTCTAATTTCATTCTTTTACATGTAGATCTCCAGTTTTCCCAGCACCATTTATTGAAGAGGCTGTCTTTGCCCTATCGTATACTCTTGCCTCCTTTGTCAAAAATAAGGTACCCACAGGTGCATGGGTTTATTTCTGGGCTTTCTATCTTGTTCCATTGGTCTATATTTCTGTTTTTGTGTCAGTACCATACTGTCTTGATGACTGTAGCTTTGTAGTATAATCTGAAGTCAGGAAGGTTGATTCCTCCAATTTCATTATTCTTTCTCAAGACAGCTTTGGCTATTCGGGGTCTTTTGTCTTTCCATATGAATTGTGAAAACTTTTGTTCCAGTTCTGCGAAAAACGCCATTGGTAAGTTGATAGGGATTGCACTGTATCTGTCAGAGAAGGCAATGGCACCCCACTCGAGTATTCTGGCCTGGAAAATCTCATTGACAGAGGAGCCAGGTGGGCTGCAGTCCATGGGGACACTAACAATCAGACATGACTGAGTGACTTGATTTTCACTTTTCACTTTCATGCACTGGAAAAGGAAATGGCAACCCACTCCAACATTCTTGCCAGGAGAATCCATGGACGGGGGAGCCTGGTGGGCTGCCGTCTATGGGGTCGCACAGAGTTGGACACAACTGAAGTGACTTAGCAGCAGCAGCACTGTATCTGTAGATTGCATTTGGCAGTACAGTTATTTTTACAATATTGATTCTTCCTACTCAGGAACATGGAATATCTCTCCATCTGTTTATGTCATCTTTGATTTCTTGCATTGCTGCTGCTAAGTTGCTTCAGTCCTGTCCGACTCTGTGCAACCCTATAGACGGCAGCCCACCAGGCTCTCCTGTTCCTGGGATTCTCC
>SJYC01012317.1:0-14765 GCA_006408675.1 Madoqua kirkii | reverse complement strand
TATATATACTTTTGTATAAAACTTTTGGGAAAACTTTTGGAAAAAGTTTGTATAATACTGGTATTATTTTTCCTTTAACATTTAATATATTTCACCTATGAAACTATATACCTATGAAACTATACATGGATGTTTTATGAAAAGGTTTATATTATCAATTCAAAAATTTTAGTAGAGACAGGCTATTCAGACTTTCTATTTCTTCTTGTGGCAGTTTTGGTAAGTTGTGGTCTTCAAGTCCTGTATTTATTTATTTCATCTAAGTTATTAAATTATTAGTATAAAGTTGTTCATAATATTCCTTTAGTATCGGTGGGATCTGAAAGTGTCTTTTTAAAAAGTTTCTGGATTGAGGGAATAATGATAGTCACCTCATTCCAAAACCCTTCCTCTTTTACTCTCCTAAAAAAAAATAAAATAAAACCACACTGCACCCATACCTTATTCATACTGTGCAATGGAGAACACTGCAACCTCCACCATACATAAGGGAATAGGGAGAAAATGCCAACAGTACTTCTACCATCAGCCCACTGCTACTACCAAAAACCTGAGGGCACAGAGAATGGGGAAGGGAAGGCTTTTCTAAGATTCTATGAAAGGGAATAGATTTCAGAGAAAGTACAGACAAAATCAGAGGAATATGTGAAACAATAAATACAAAAATACTTAACATGGGATGAGACCAAGGAATTCATAATCATATAAGGCTAAGAAACTTTCTTTCCTAAGAAACTTGAACGTGTGCAGGACTGGAAGTGGCAGCCTTAGAGAAGCACTTGCTTTGGGGAGTGAGTGAGCTAGAAAGAAGATAGCAACAGAGGGCTGTTCATGTGATGAGTGATATGGTCAGAAGCAATAAGGAAACTGCTTTAATTCTGGCAGTATTCTGACCAAGAATGTATACTGTCAATATAATCAGAGGAAAGTGGCTGACAAACAAAATGAGGAAATAAGGAATATTTTCTTTCTTTAAGTGGTGGGGGAGACCATATTCTTCAGAACTGTCAATGTCATAAAAGATAAAGGGGATGAAAATTTCCCAGCTTAAAAGAGGCTAAAAACACATGCAGCTGAATGCACTGCCTACCTATAGACTAGACCCTATAACAATGGGATGGGGGGGGCGGTGGGCAGGAATCTTATGAAGCACTTTGTTATAGCATTAGATCAACTGAAAAAAGTTAGAATTTGGATATTAGAATAAAGTATTATATCAATGTAATTTTATGGAATTAGCAACTGTACTATGTAATAATATTTCTATTCTTAGGAAATATACACTAAAGTGCATAGGTATAAAGGGCCATGATGTACATAATATATTCTCAAATGTCTCAGAAAAAATGATTATGCATACATGAGAGAGTGTGTAAATGAAAAAAAATGGTAAAGCAAATAAGATAAAAGTATTCATAATAGGAAAACATGGGTAAAGGGCATAAAGGTTATTTCTTATATTACTTTTAACTTCAAAAAAAAACAAAGAAAAGAAATGTTGTCAAATCTCAGTCATCCATAGTGTCTACATGGCCATAATAAAGTAAATTCTTGTATTAGTTACAGAAAAGGTCAAGCTACAACAACAAAGATACCCCAAAATATAAAGACTTAAATTAGATAGTTTATTTTGCTAAGTATAGGGACAATCTTTTCTCTTAACCCTTTCTACAGTCAAGGCTATGGCTTTTCCTGTGGTCATGTATGGATGTGAGAGTTGGACTGTGAAGAAGCCTGAGCACTAAGAATTGAAGCTTTTGAACTGTGGTGTTGGAGAAGACTCTTGAGAGTCCCTTGGACTGCAAGGAGATCCAACCAGTCCATTCTGAAGGAGATCAGCCCTGGGATTTCTTTGGAGGGAATGATGCTGAAGCTGAAACTCCAGTACTTTGGCCACCTCATCGAAGTTGACTCTTTGGAAAAGACTCTGATGCTGGGAGGGACTGAGGGTAGGAGGAGAAGGGGACGACAGAGGATGAGATGGCTGATGGCATCACTGACTCGATGGACGTGAGTCTGAGTGAGCTCTGGGAGATGGTGATGGACAGGGAGGCCTGGCGTGCTGCGATTCATGGGGTCGCAAAGAGTCGGACACTACTGAGAGACTGGACTGAACTGAACTGAACACCTCTATCAGTAATCCTTTTTCATTCTACTTCATTAGAGTCATCTGCCACAAACCATCTCTTACTGGGACCTTAACTAACACAGTAGTTAAGAGATATGGGAACTAGCTTGTTCACATACCTGATGAACGCACAGATGACTTCCCTTTGTGGAAAAAAAGAAAACAGAAATACATGGCATGCAGTGGAATCAGAATTATTCAAATTAACATTGGTGCAGTGTGTGACAGAGTCCCAGTAGAAGACAAGGCTTTGAGAAATAAATGGCTACTGTACTGGACTGCTCAATGACAGTAGTAATTACAAAGACTGCTGAATGAGCCACCAGCTCTGCTCTGCTTGCTGCTGCTGTTAAGTCGCTTCAGTCGTGTCTGACTCTGTGTGACCCCATAGACGGCAGCCCACCAAGGCTCCCCCGTCCCTGGGATTCTCCAGGCAAGAACACTGGAGTGGGTTGCCAGTTCCTTCTCCAATGCAAGAAAGTGAAAAGTGAAAGTGAAGTCACTCAGTCAAGTCCAACTCTTAGCGGCCCCATGGACTGCAGCCCATCAGGCTCCTCCATCCATGGGATTTTCCAGGCAAGAGTACTGGAGTGGGCTGCCATTACCTTCTTTGCTGCTCTGCTTAAGCACTTACAAAATATAAAAGCTTGGGATGTTAAGCCCTCAAATCAAAGTACAAGTGGAAAACCCAAAAGCTTCTATGATGACCACATAACAGGATTGACACTGCACAAAGAAAAAGGAAATACAGACCTTCCAGGGCTCGTTAATGCCCCAGAATGCCAAATACCACACTATCCACTAGTCAAAATGGGGCTTACAGAATTCCAGTTATATATGAAGTCTTGAAATAGGAAGTTGAAACCGGAGATTGCTTGCATCGCTAAAAAACATTGGGTTAAAATGTACTTATAGTAGATTATAGATTAACACAGTGTTCACCTCATCCCCCCTCCAGAAACTATATTAGAATAATCTCAAACAACCACCAAAATTAAGAATGCCTTTAATCTCTGAGCAAAACCAACCCTATCAGTAGTCATGAAAATGAAATTGTAGGAAACTAAGAGACAGACCCATCAAAGGTTTACACTCTATATTCACCATTCATTATTATGCCAAGTACTCAGATATTACTTGCCCTGCTGCCAACCATGTGTGTGAAGGTAGGATTACTCAACTGTCTGAACATTCAGAGGGTCCCAGAGGTGAAATAACTCATTCAACCATGGGGGCAGACAATAAAGCTTTTTGCCCATGACTTACAGCCAAGATTCTGCAATCATGACCTGGCAACCATTCTCATCCTCTCTATTATTATTTCACTCAAGGAAGAAATTAAAAACCTGTGGAGACAAGCACTCAGACTTTCTTTTAACTGACTAGTGACTCTAAAGACAAGTTTTCCCCAATATTTTATAGAAGCATTATGACAGCAAGTATGATTCCCATTTCAAGATAGTCAGCTAAAGACTCTTATGTCTCCTTCTCTAAAAACAACAAGAACAAACCACACCAAACAACAATCACAGGCTTTTAAAATAAACAGACATCAAGTCCTTCAAAGAAATCAGAACAACAGTAAGCCTAACCATAATCTGTGAAGATAGAAAATGAACAAAGAAAAGGTAAACAATATTGAAGAGAATAGAAGGTCAGATCTGAATTCCTAGAGAACACATTTATTCATCCCCTAAAATTCTGAAAAGCACCAGCTACCACAGAAAATGGGGTGAGGTGGGATCTAAAGATAAGAGTAATACTTTCAAGTCTGTGTAAGCAATAGTTAGGTACCCAGGCCCCCACAGGATACAGAAAGTATAATCTCTGGAGAAGTTGAACTAAGCAAGTGACTCCAGATTAGAGGCACATCAGGTATAAAATAGTGATAACATGGGAATAGGCAATCACTGGAAAAATATGTAGATGGAAAAAAAAATGTCTACATTGTGGATAATCAACCCTCTAAATCTCCTCCCCACTGAGGTCCAGAATACATGGGACTAGCTCATTCTCTCCCATACAGAAGTTAAAGAAACCTTTAAAGACAGAAAACCACCTCAGAAGAAAGGATGTATATCTACAGATGGGGTGAGTCCCCAGTGAAACAGTGAAGTAGTCCCTCACTGTCCTAAGATGAA
Organism: Madoqua kirkii; assembly: GCA_006408675.1. Taxonomy (NCBI): domain Eukaryota; kingdom Metazoa; phylum Chordata; class Mammalia; order Artiodactyla; family Bovidae; genus Madoqua; species Madoqua kirkii. The sequence continues at coordinate 10,496 of SJYC01012317.1, read as the reverse complement.
GCCCACCAGCTGACAAGCCCTGGCTCCTGACCCCAAGGACACACAGTCTGCAGTCAGCCTTTATATACATGAGTCGTCAACAGGCACCGCAACGATGCTTGAAATCACTAGCCATCAGAAAAATGCAGATCAAAACCAAAATGAGATACTACCATACACCCACTACAGTTGCTGAAATCAAAAAGATAAATAACAACATGTTGGCAAGGATGTGGTGAATCTCATCTCATTAATGAGAGAGAAGGAGTTAGCCCTAAGAAAAAATAAAGGTAGAAATGAAGCATATTGGAGAGTAGGGGGAAGTGGGGAACTGATGTCTTCATAAGTTTGTACTATTTAACATGTTATCTTTATCAAATTAATTGCATACAGTTAAAAGTTATTTTGAATGTTTCTGTCATCTTGCAAGGTTTAAAGTAAATGGTCTACAAAGATGTGAAAGATGTGTGATGAGAACTATAAAACACCAATAAAGAAAACTGAGATGATTCAAAGACAGGGAGAGATATCCCATACTCCTGGACTGGAAGAATCGTATCATTAAAATGGCCATACTGGGAACTGATGTCTTCATAAGTTTGTACTATTTAACATGTTATCTTTATCAAATTAATTGCATACAGTTAAAAGTTATTTTGAATGTTTCTGTCATCTTGCAAGGTTTAAAGTAAATGGTCTACAAAGATGTGAAAGATGTGTGATGAGAACTATAAAACACCAATAAAGAAAACTGAGATGATTCAAAGACAGGGAGAGATATCCCATACTCCTGGACTGGAAGAATTCGTATCATTAAAATGGCCATACTACCCAAAGCAATCTTCAGATTTAATGCAATCCCTATCAAGGTGGTGCTAGTGGTAAAAAACCTGCCTGCCAATGCAGGAGACCTAAGAGGTGCGGGTTCAATCCCTGGGTCAGGAAGATCCCCTGGAGGAGGGCATGTCAACCCACACCAGTATTCTTGCTTGGAGAATCCTATGGACAGAGGAACCTCATGGGTACAGTCCATGGGGTAGCAAAGAGTCCAACATGACTTAAGTAACTTAGCACACACGCACTATCAATTACCCACGCCATTTTTCACAGAATTGGGACAAATAATCCTAAAGTTTACATGGAACCATAAAAGACCTAGAACTGCCAAGTAAAGCTGGAGACATGACCCTCCAGACTTTAGACAATACTATCAAGTGTGGTGTTGGCACAAAAATAGATATATGGATCAATGGAACAGAATAGAGAACCCAGAAATAAACCCACACATCTACGGTCACAATCTTTGACAAAGGAAGCAAGAGTATACAATGAAGAAAAAGCAATCTCTTAAGCAAGTGATGTTGGGAAAACTAAAGAGGCACATATAAATCAATGAAGTTTGAACACACCCTCACATCATACACAAAAATAAGCTCAAAATGGCTTAAAGACTTAAATGTAAGACATGACATCATAAAACTCCTAAAAGAGAACACAGGCAAAACATTCTCTACATAAATTGTACCAATGTTTTCTTAGGTCTCTCTCCCAAGGCAATAGAAATAAAAGAAAAAGTAAACAAATGGGACCTAATCAAACTTAAAAGCTTTTGTACAACAAAGTGAAAGTGAAGTCACTCAGTCATGTCGTGACTCTTTGCGATCCCATGGACCGTAGCCTATCAGGCTCCTCCGACCATGGGATTTTCCAGGCAAGAGTTTGGGGTGCTGTTTCCTTCTCCAGGGGATCTTCTCGAGCCAGGAAAAGAATTGAATCGGGTCTCCTCCCGCATTGCAGGCAGACGCTTTACCGAGGGAGCCATCAGGGAATCCCTTTGCACAACAAAGGAAACCATAAACAAAACAAAAAGACAATGAATGGGAGAAAATATATGCAAATGATGCAACCAACAAGGGCTTAACTTACAAAATACACAAACAATTCAGCTACTCAGTAACAACAACAACAACAATAACAAATCCAATCAAAAAATGGGCAGAAGACCTAAACAGACATTTCTCCAAAGACATACAGATGGCCAATAGCACTAAACCACTTTAGCAGCCCTGAAAATAAGACACTAGATCTTTGAAAAGCCAAAAAAAGTAGAAGACTGACCTCTACACTTCTTCTAGCTCACTTCAGTAACTGTGTGATAAATACAAAAACTCAACTATTCTATAAGAAGCACTATACAAATCTTAAAATTCCACCATAATATATTAGCCTTTAAAAGCCAGAAAAACACAGCTATTGCCAGTTAATCTCAAAACTGAGGAAAATTTACAAGAAATATGGTTCAGGCATATTAGAGGTCCCTAATACTAGTGTCCTCATTAACTGAAATAACTATTAGGCCCAGTGCGTACTAACTGTACCATTTGTTACACTCACATTTATTCCAATATAATTAATACACACTGATTGCCCAACAGATAATCTATTCTACATACTGACATCAAAACAATATGGTTTTCAGGAAGCTGGGTAAGAAAAGCAAAGAAACAGTAAGGGATGAATGATGGAGCCAATTTCCCAAGTTTCAGTAGAATTTGTCACCATCTTTCAAAAAGAAAAGGACCATTGATTGTGTTCCCAAATTATATTATGTGTTGATCAATTCAAGAACAGCCTACTACTGCTGAGGAAACCACAGAATAACAGGATTTTGAATAATTTTTCATTGAAAGGCAAAAGTTAAACATCATATTCCTTAAGAGAACTAGCAACAGTAGACATATTAATAGTGCTAGGCACTGTTCCTAATATATCAGGACCCACAATAAAACCACTGCTGAAGTCTAGAAATGGTCATAAGAAATCTTTCAACCTTACAGCATAAAAGTCAGTTGATAATTTCTTTGTCTAACACCTAATAAAACTCATTCTTCCAAAATTGTGGAAAAGCTAAGCACAGTCCTTCCTTATTATAAAGTTTCCTGTTACAAAGTTGCACGGTTTACACATGTTACATTTTATTATTTTTTAAAAAGTCCTCCTTATAACACCCTCTTTGTTGCAATACTCAACATACTTTACCTCCAGGCTAGATATATAATAGAAGCAAATGAATTCAGACAGATCGCTGAAGGAAAAAAAAAGGCAGTTTCTTTTTAGTAGTCTTTCTAAACTTTCCCTGTAGCTTTTCATCATCTCAACATTTTGTTTTTGCTGAACATTTTCCTTTTCTTTTTACATATTTCCTTTAGTAAATGAGAGATGATAGATTGTTAAAACCAGTTTGTACTACCTTGGAAACAAGCACTTTCAATATCTAACTCCTGCCTTCCAAAATCTTGTACAAATTTCATCTTTAAGACAATGAACTGTATAAGACTTAATCAACTAGCTGCAAAAAGCCATATGAAATCTTAATTTTTTCCATTCACACATTTTTATGTTCACAGTCCTCTACAATCATATTAATTTCCAAAATATATTTAGGAATATTTCTCAGTTGTTTATTTTAGCAAAGATCTAGAAATGCTACTTTAAAAGGTTCTTATTCACAAATTTCAGTGGAAAGAAATTTGGTTTAAAAACCCTGATTAGAGACTTCCCTGGTGGGCCAGTGGTTAAGTCTGCCTGCCAGTGCAGGGGACGTGGTTTTGATCCCTGGTCTGAAAAGATCCCACGTGCTGTGGGGCAACTAAGCCCATGCCCTGCAGCTACTGAAGCCCCTGAGCCTAGACCCATGCTCTGCAGCATGAGAGACCACGGCAACGAGAGGCCGGTGCCCTGCAACTAGAGCACAGTGCCCGCTCGCCGAAACTAGAGAGAGCCCATGCCCAGCAGAGGCCCAGAGCAGCCTGAAATAAACAATTAAAAAGCAAAAACCCTGATTATTTTTAACTTAGGCAGCAATACAGTCCAAATATTAATATAAGGTGAAGGACTTATTCTGATATGATAATCTTAATGATTTCTGATACTCTAAATTAGAAGTGACTTAAATTATGTACTATATGAAATATTGAAGGTACACATTTTATATTCTTTAATGTTTGAGAAGTAAACACATACTCTTGCACATAAAGCATGCTTACTAATATTGTAACTCAATCTTGAATGTCTTTTTAAAATTTAATCACAAAAAGATTGGAGAAAATTGTAGTAGTATAATTTTAAAAATCATCGTACATTTGTCTGACACTTATTTTTGTACTGTCCACATAAAGAATTATAAAAGAATGTTCATGGCAGCTTTATTCATTTCAGTCAAAAACTGGAAACCACCCAAATGTCCATCAAAAAGATAATCTACTTAAAATTTATTTTATATGTATAACCTCTACACAGAGTACTACTAATGCACTTTGAAAATACTTTTAACATAGTCATAGTCAACTATTTGTTTTTTATAGTAAGCATTAACATATATCTCTACCCTGTGCTTCAGAATTTAAATCTGTAAGCAAGAGTTTCCATGTAGAATGGAAAAGGGTTAATGAATCAACTTAATTCAAGAGAGACTTGGGGGTGGGGAACATTGTTCATTTCCCATGACAATGTGTTTTGTAGATAAATGTTGTAAACTGTTGGAACCCTTTATATCACTGTGACATCTGAATAAAGTAGCTTTTTGGTAATCATTTTCCTTCCCAATTAGGTAAAATAATAGCTTAGTTACTTCACTCTTAAGAAGGAGACCATGATGAACCATATATAGAATCAAAAATGGTTGTCAAATCCTATCAAGATTACCATATTTAACCATTCTCTCGTCAAAGGCAGTCCTGACCACAGACATTCCTATAACACTTTTCTAGCCTTGGCATTCGGCCACCATGAAAGAACGTTATTTTTTTTTCAAACAACACCAAAAAACTTCAAATACTCTTTTCAACCTTTCCCCCCTGAGTCATAGTAGGCAAGGAGGCATTTAACCACTAAATTTCTATAGCGTATGTATGGAGGGAATCAGAATTCACCTTTCAGGGAAAGTAACAACTTTATAAATAATCTTGTAAAAAATGAAATTGCAGAGTACAGGGAACTCTCTTTATAACATTCCCCCAGGAACTAAAGGTTTTATAAAACATAATATACAGGAAAACGCTATTTGAAAGCAACATTGTTTTACGGGTCTTGGACCAGGGATTTTATAAATGAATACTATATATATATAAGAAAAGTCAGCACAGGATGAAAATCAATCCTATCATCCCCTTGATCTTCCGACTTCACTGTGGATCCATAAAGGATCTTAAGAACAAAGGAGGGAAGTACTCCAACATTATAAAACACCTATACTTTAATGCTTAAGCAAGGAGTCAGCAGAGCACAGGGATCTTCCGCAGCACGATGCTCCAACATTTCAACCAAACCTACTAGAAAACAGGAGCCATGTGGTGCACTAGTGAGACAAGAGTTATCAAAACATTATCCTTTGATTTCTTTCTCATAAGGAAAATAGCATTAATCTTCTATTAGCACTAACATCCCTACACACACAGAAAGCAAGGTTGTGTTCTGGATGCTCATTCACCCCCACTTGAGCATATCGGTTCACTCTCTGGATGGCAATCAAAGAATTCAGATGGCTTCGGGAAGCACAGCCTCTCAGCAACCGCATGTGGCCACTAATACATTTCCTTGGTAGACAAGAAAAAGGCTCCAGTTTAGACAATTAGAAGTTATTATTTGAAGGCTGAGAATCTGATTATTGAGGGTTGCCTCAAAATGAGGCAAAGGTGACTTGACTTATTCTTCAATTCACTATTTTCTTTGGCAGGCTTTTTATTCCAAAGAATTCATGAATTTTTATTTATGTGACAATATAATCCCATACAAGCTTACAGAAGTCATTTTACGATTTAAAAAATATTCCACCATACTCATATATATTATTAGTAAAATCTGTTTGCCTCCTTTACTGACAACTATATTCCCAAACATATTGAGCCTTTTATATATGTAGTATTTTCTTTCTGTTTCAGCCACAAATGCAGGACTACTGTGTTGTCAGACATTTATAACCCATACCCTGCCCATATTATATCTATACTCTGATGTTAACCTTTCATTGATCAAACTTCTATTTTTTCTTGAAGTTCCATTTGACTGAAAAAATCAAAGCAAAATTTTAAAACTGGAAGAATTAAAGGCAAATGAGCTTTTACAAGGCACAAAAAGAGATAAAAGGATTAAAGACAAGAAATGTCTTTTATACTAAATATTAAAGAATTTAGAGAATTTGAAAAATAAAAACTTTTTGATCTGTGAACACTATCACAAATACTCAAATAATTTTGAATATCACATTTTATGCTGGAAAACATTAATAACAAAAGGATGACTTAAGGATAGAAAACAACTCCAAGATGATGAAAAAACTGGTTATTCCTACCGGGAAGCTTGTGTCGTATAAGTGTTGCCTCACTGGCATATTGAGAAATAAATTTAGCAAAGGTGAACCCAGGAAGTCTAGGTAATCATCTCCAGTTTTACCACTGTGGTGGTTAACAATAACTATCACAACCCATGCATTGCAGTAAAAATTCAACACGTGTTTGTTAAAGAAGAAAACAAAACTCAGAAGTTGGCTAGAATGAGGACACTAGGCTAACATTTGCTTCTGAAAAATAAACTTGAAAGCCTGTTGTGTGTGACATTGGACCTGCTCAGTTACATGGCTATTTAGGTTTATTCACCCAAAAAATACTTATTTAGATGTGCCAAGGACCGTGCAGGACATGAGATACCCAATGATGAACAAAAGACATGGTCTCTGCCCTCATGAGGCTTACAGAAGAGCTTCCTTCTCCTATCTCTCTCACAGTTCACATAAATCCTCTCTCTAAATAGGAAGGTAATTAAATAAGAGGTAATGTATTAGAAATAACCAGGCTTTAGAATCCAATAGCTCTGGATTCAAAGGCCTCCTATGATTTGCAGCAAGACACTTATGGTCTATGAGATTGTTTCCCAATCTGGGAAGTGATAATTAAGTTGCCTATTCCACAGGGTTATATGCAATAACACAACATAGAGAAGATAATAATGTTAACTTTCTCCACACAGTCTTCTCTATAGATAAGTAAAACATCAAAACTCTGCAAGAGAGAGATCTAAGCGTAAAACAAATAGAATAAATTGACAGGAAAGGAATGTTTGACCACAATGAAACAGATACATACACACACAATTGAAAAGCCAAGAACAACCTAGAAAAACGACGTTCACATCAAGTACAAAGAAATTAATCCATACTAAATAAATAGCTCAAATAATGGAAATAGAAGATCATCTATCCAGGAGTCTACCAGAATCATCCAAACAACTCAAGTGTTGAATCCACAAGAATTTTTATGATAAACATTCATTCTTCAAATCTGGCTGTCTAGGGACTACTTTCAAAAAATCCCTTCAAAATGTAGCATTGTGGACTAAACAAAAATATAAATAACTAAATGATTTTAAAAAATATAGTAAATATACACCAGCAGCAGTGGAACAAAAGAAATGTAAAATGTTGCCCATCAAGAAATGCAGATGTTTCTGAGAATCTTCAGGGCTAGACTCATGCATTTTGTGAAGGTGCTAAATCCAAACTCCTCATAAGAAGGAGGGGTGGTCAGGTTGCAAACAACAAAATTTTGAAAACCTTACTAAGGCTTCCAAATTTAGGGAAAGACAGATGCAGAAGGGGTGTAGAAAGCCCAGAGAAATGGAAATGCCCAGAATAACAAAAGCTCTACCTTTACCACATTCTTTCTACCAGACAAGAAAAACAAACTTTACCGTGTTGGTATTTTCTGCCAAAAGAAAAACAGCAGTAAAGGCCATAGACCATAAAAATATCAGTCACACTAAATATCTCCAACAATGGTGAGTATAGAGAGGGGAAGATGGGCTCAAGAGGCCTCACGCATACCCACAAGGGGCCAGAAGAAAGATGGGGGATGGGCGAAAGAGGGGGGGGTGAGGGAGGAAGTCAGCACAGGGAAGTTGCAAGGCCTGAGGATACCCAGCTTCGAAGATAACAAGTTACAGACCATCCAGGTGGAGTAAACCGGGATTCAAGATAATTAACAAAACCATAAAAGACGGGGCTGAAGCCAGACAGTCCAGAGCCGCTGCCACAGCCACAGATGCCCACAGAGCCACATCCAGCCCTCAAAATAGTGTGTCCGAAAGGGAAACAAATTCATCTCTGGTTGGGAGGGAATAGAGGCAAGGAAAATTCACCAGCACCATAAAAAAGCAAACTGACCCAGAGTTAACTCAGCTATACTTGAGCAAGATAAAAGGAGACTGTCCTGGCAATTCCACAAATGCACTACCAAAAAAAAGGCAGGGAGAGAGGAAAAGGGGAAGACAACATAAGAAAGACAGATGAAGACAAGAGAACTGAGAATCAGCAGAGGGCACTGTCAGAAGAGCTGCCACGCGTGCTCCCCATCAGTCCCAGAGCAGTGATGCAGGACAGTCCTCATCCACCTGCAGACACTGCTACTCAAGACCCTGAGCTGTGACTGGACACAGCCTCTGCGCACCTCAAGAAGGCTTTCCCAGAATATAAAGCGTGCATAGGTTCAAATCAATGTGGGAAACTTATCTGCATTGGAAAAGACCCTGACGCTGGGGAAGATTGAAAGCAGGAGGAGAAGGGGACAACAGAGGACGAGATGGTTGGATGGCATCACCAGCTCAATGGACACGAGTTTCAGCAAGCTCCGAGAGATGGTGAAGGACAAGAAAGCCTGGCATGCTGCAGTCCATCGGACACAACTGAGCGACTGAACAACAATAACAGAAAGGGCAGGCGTGCTACCCTACACTGTTTACATCCTCACAGCAGGCTGACAGTGAACTCAAAGCCTGTTTGTAAAAGGAAAACTGACCATAAGTAACAAGTAACTCTGACTCAAGTGTAATCACATTCCTTTGGTGACAATGACAGTTGCAGAGGTGCCCAACCCCAGCCACAAAACTGGAAAGAGAGCCGTGCTGAGCTTTCTGGAGGAGGCACTTTTTCACATGGACTAGAATCTGAGAAGTAAGATTTAGAGCTGCTATAGCCATCTTGTTACCAGGAGAAACAGGTTGTCCAAGGGAACAAAAGCAAGAGATGAGAAGAGTGAAACCAGATCTGATCACATTGAAGGCCCAGATGATGAGAGCCAGTAAATTTCTTACTCCTGCTTAAGCCAACTGTCAACTGCAATCAAAAGAATTCTCAGTTGTACCAAAGGCAAGATTGGAAAGAAAAAAGAAAAACACCAAAGGAAAAGCAGAATTGTGGCCTATCCAGAAATTGGAAAGTTGTGGGTTTTGATAGTAATATTTCTTTAAATCTTGAGTTGTCTGTTACAAGGTAAACTAAATATACAGAGCCCCCTGAAAAACAAAAATTTATGATCACGAAAATTAATTTTAAAAATTAGAGCAGACTACTGTATTATGTTTTTAAATCTAAGAGATACAAATATCAGATCATTTCTGCTGTACACATGAGACTAATATAATTTATGTCAATTATCTCAAATTTTTTTTAATTTATTTTCAAAGTAGATTTCACATACACACAATGGAGTATTATTCAGCCATTAAAAAGGATACGTTTGAATCAGTTCTAATGAGGTGGATAAAACTGGAGCCTATTATACAGAGTGAAGTAAGCCAGAAAGAAAAACACCAATACAGTATACTAACACGTATATATGGAATTTAGAAAGATGGTAACGATAACCCTGTATGTGAGACAGCAAAAGAGACACAGATGTATAGGACAGTCTTTTGGACTCTGTGGGAGAGGGCAAGGCTGGGATGATTTGGGAGAATGGCACTGAAACATGTATAATATCATATAAGAAACAAATCACCAGTCCAGGTTCGATGCAGGATACGGGATGCTTGGGGCTGGTGCACTGGGATGACCCAGAGGGATGGGATGAGGAGGGAAGTGGGATGGGGTTGGGAACATGTCTACACCTGTGGCAGATTCATGTTGATGTATGGCAAAACCAATACAATACTGTAAAGTAAAATAAAGAAAAAAAAATTAAAGTACCAGACACCTAAAAAAAGAAAAAAGTGAAAAAAAGTCAGTGCATAAACTAGATTTGCAGGATACTCTTAAACTGCACACATGCTAGAGATGAGACTGAGCTCAGAGCAGTCATTAAATGCCTGTATTTATGATAGATTTGAGAGAAGCTGTTAAAAGGAGGGTCATTGGAAAGGGAAGTAACAGAAAAAGAAGTTGACACCAATTTAAGGAGAAGGGAAAAGAACAGGGAGGTGGGGTGTAGAGGATAAAGTAAAATCCAAACTCTACCTGATACACACATTGTGGGAAAGACAATCTTTAAGCTTCAAGTCAACTTAGTGCACAAGTACCAGAAGAACCTGCGCATCAATAATGTTGCCTTTGCTCTGTTCTGCCCTCAGGTTCACTGAGACAGACACCTTCACGGAAACCTTTATCCTGCGGGTCTACCTCCTGGAACCAGACTGTAACATCATCCGCATGAGTGATAATGCGCTGGAGGTGTCTGAGTTCTATGGCCTGT
>SJYC01012316.1:0-34125 GCA_006408675.1 Madoqua kirkii | reverse complement strand
AGTATAGATAGATACAAAGAGTAATAAATAGAAGATAAATACAAAAAATGAGAGCAAAGAAGCAAAAATGTTGGAGAAGATTAAAAACTGAAGAAAGAACCAGATGGTGGTTATAACCACTACTGAAGTATTAAAAAGCCTTTTTAAAAATAAACCACAAATCATTATGAAGAGATGGCAATAATTCAAAATGCTAAAAAGCACAAGTTTATAAGATGGGGAAAGGTTTTAAGGAACAAAGCTGACCCATCATAGTCCAGGGTAATTTTTCAAACACAAATGTGTTCAAGTTAAATCTTTCAACAAAATATCAAAGAAGTCATTTTGTTCATCAGATCATGATTTCATTTTGTATCCTCAAAGATATCATAATCTTCCTATTCTAAGAAACTTGCATGAATGGATGGACAAACACCCAGAGAAAGAGATGACACAGTTACCACCACACTTGCTCCAGTGCCTGAATTTCCCACACGTCTGTAACAAATCAACTCTTTCTTCCCATTGTCCTTGTCGCACATCTGAAAGATCCCTATACATTATAGAGTTCATCAACCTGTCTCAGCCCTACAGGAAAAATTTTTGGTAACTGAGGATATAACTATAGGGTCTCTAAGTCACATTATGAGTAAAGGAAATTCTTGCTCAAACTTATCTTGATAGTACCAAGATACATTACACAGACTATACAAAGTATATTTTACCAAGCTAAGTACACACAGTGGTTGACTTTAAAACAATAATGTTCTTTCATCACTCCACTACTGACTTTTTGTCAGTAAACATTAATGTTATCCTTTTCCAAATGCTATTCTGAAATGGCAAGCTTATCTTAATTAGGTAAAGTACCATGTCAACAACCATTGGAAGTTGTAGTGACACAATGAAACAAAAGCAGAGGGAAATCGGGCAGAAATATCACTTGTTCCTTTTTTCAAAAACAGTAGAGCTCAAATTACCAAACAAAATAAGTAACATCAATTTTAGTAACATTTTTAAATCAATTCAAACCCAGCTTTTTAAAATTGATTTGATTTCAAAACTATATAATTTGATTGCTCATGTTTATGCCACTCACTACATTTTGCAAGCATTAACTTGTCAACAGTATTAAAAGTAAAGATTGCTATTTTTTAATCAAATAAATTTTAATTTATTTTTAATTGAAGGATAATTGCTTTACAGAATTTTGCTCTTTTCTGTCAAACCTCAACATGAATCAACCATTGGTATATATATATATATCCTCTCTCTTTTGAATCTCCTCTCATCTCCCTCCTCAGCCTACACTTCTAGGTTGATACAGAGTCCCTGTTTGAGTTTCCTGAAAAGATTACCATTTTTACCTTTTCATGCTGAAGCTGAAGCTCCAATATTCCGGCCACCTGATGCAAAGAGCTGACTCGTTAGAAAATACCCTGATGCTGGGAAAGACTGAAGGCAGGAGGAGAAGGGGACAACAGAGGAGGAGATGGTTGGATGGCATCACCAGCTCAATGGACATGAGCAAACTCCAGGAGATGGTGAAGGACAGGGAAGCCTGGCATGCTGCTGTCCATGGTGTTACAAAAAGTTGGACAGGACTGAGCGACTGAACCACAGCAATCATTTTTACAAAAATCCAGAGTCACAAGTTTCTTCAAAAAACAGCTTAGATTAAAATCAAACTATAAACATTTTAACTTCAAATACATCTTCCACACTCCTCTGGGGGTGGGGCAGGGAATAAGCCAAATATAGTCACTAATATTGCACATTTCAATCATTTCCCTCTAAAAAGCATAATATGGAAAGACTTCTAATTTACAGTCTGGAATGGTAGGTAGTAGTTTGAATAATGGAAGCTATTAGGCGACTAGTCTTCAAGTAGTTAAAACTAGATTTCCTATTTCTTTAGCACTTCCTCCTCATTAAGACACTGCAACCCAGCTTGAGGTAAAAGCAAACCTTCCTGCATCAGTGAATGCTCCTTTGAGTTTCAACTGCAAGGAGATCAAACCAGTTCATCCTAAAGGAGATCATCCTAAAGGTGTCCACTGGAAGAACTGATGTTGAAGCTGAAACTCCAGTACTTTGGTCACTTGATGTGAAGAGCTGACTCACTTGAAAAGACCCTGATGCTGGAAAAGATTGAGGGCAGGAGGAGAAGGGGACGACAGAAGATGAGATGGTTGGATGACATCACCGACTCAACGGACATGGGTTTGGGTGGACTCGGAAGTTAGTGATGGACAGGGAGGCCTGGCATGCTGCAGTTCATGGGGTCACAGAGTCAGACACGACTGAATGACTGAACTGAACTGAACTGATAAAAGGTATTTTTGAAAGATTTTCTTAAGCCAGCAAACAAAACAAACCGAAAAAAAGGTTAGAAAAAAAGCAATAATTACTCTGAAAAAGTGAAAGTGTTAGTTGTTCAGTCATGTCCAACTCTTTGCGATCTCATGGACTGTAGCCTGCCAGCCTCCTCTGTCCATGGAATTCTCTAGGTAAGAATACTGGAGTGGGTAGCCATTCCCTTCTCCAGGGGATCTTCCCCACCTAGGGACTGATCTCCAGTTTCCTGCATTACAGGCAGATTCTTTACTGTCTGAGCCAGCAGGGAAGCCCAATTACTCTTTTGCTAATTTCAAATAATATATTACACTCTCCCCCATATATAACTGTTCTGATAAAAATTTTAAGAGGTACTTTTCTTATAAACCAAAGCATCAACCAAAAAAAGGAAATTGAGAAAGCAAATATCTGACCCAGAAATTACCCAACATGTTGTTCCATAATCTATGAAGAATCAAAGTTATACACCAACTTAGTCAAACCAAATACATCTTTCTGATAGCAAAGATTTTTCCCAAATTAGGAAGTAGTACTCACAGCCTAGATATCCCAGTTTAGTATGGTTAAAACCACAAGTTTCTAGAAGCAGAAAGCCTGAGTTGGAATCCCTGCTCTACCATTTAGTAAGTATATCTTAAGTTACTCAACCTGTGAAGCACCTAGGACACTGCCTGGCAGGGAGTAAGCACTTGGTAGATGCAGGATGACAGCAAACCTCTAGATCTCTGCAACTTGGCATCGGTCGGGAGACTGTCAGAAATTCAAACTCTGCGGTCCAGTTTCAGACCTACAATTTCATCAACATTCCATTATGATTCAGAAGCAAATCAAAATTTGAGCACAGCTAGAAGGCATTTTTTCACTGTATCCTGAGATATTATCTCTAATAATTTTTTAAGAACCACTCCATTGCTCTTTTGTAGCCTGAAGAAGGCTAAGTATTATTTGGGATAACAATTCCTCCCTTATGATTTCTTACTATACCTTTGTATTCAGAGCCAACTAAAGCCTGTGGTTGTAGAGGACTGCCCTCTAGTGGTATTCATTCTGCTAACACACACCAAATAAATTTCCCTGTGTTGTCGTCCAGTATTTTAAACACATTTGTTTGAAATGCTGCTAGGTTTTCTTTTTGCTTAACTCCTTTCTTGAGGACTACTAACACAATTACCTAACTTAATAATTCCACAAGACGACATCTTAAATACGGAATAAGATAAAAGACAAGAATTTTTAATTTCCTTTTTTAAACTTAGATCAAAAAAAGAAAGAGTCTAGGGAAGTCTTCAGGTTAAAACACTGACCCACTCTCTCCTGTAAAGGTGCACATTAGACACATAGGAGCAACATCAGGTTTAGAAAATAGGCTTTCTTTTCTATTGAAGTGAGAGTGAGTTTTACTCTCTTCTTTCTAAGTCCTATACTATTTACAATTTATTTATATAATTTGTAGGGGTGCTTTATTTGATTGCTCATGTTTATGCCACTCACTACATTTTGCAAGCATTAACTTGTCAACAGTATTAAAAGTAAAGATTGCTATTTTTTAATCAAATAAATTTTAATTTATTTTTAATTGAAGGATAATTGCTTTACAGAATTTTGCTCTTTTCTGTCAAACCTCAACATGAATCAACCATTGGTATATATATATATATCCTCTCTCTTTTGAATCTCCTCTCATCTCCCTCCTCAGCCTACACTTCTAGGTTGATACAGAGTCCCTGTTTGAGTTTCCTGAAAAGATTACCATTTTTACCTTTTCATGCTGAAGCTGAAGCTCCAATATTCCGGCCACCTGATGCAAAGAGCTGACTCGTTAGAAAATACCCTGATGCTGGGAAAGACTGAAGGCAGGAGGAGAAGGGGACAACAGAGGAGGAGATGGTTGGATGGCATCACCAGCTCAATGGACATGAGCAAACTCCAGGAGATGGTGAAGGACAGGGAAGCCTGGCATGCTGCTGTCCATGGTGTTACAAAAAGTTGGACAGGACTGAGCGACTGAACCATAGCAATCATTTTTACAAAAATCCAGAGTCACAAGTTTCTTCAAAAAACAGCTTAGATTAAAATCAAACTATAAACATTTTAACTTCAAATACATCTTCCACACTCCTCTGGGGGTGGGGCAGGGAATAAGCCAAATATAGTCACTAATATTGCACATTTCAATCATTTCCCTCTAAAAAGCATAATATGGAAAGACTTCTAATTTACAGTCTGGAATGGTAGGTAGTAGTTTGAATAATGGAAGCTATTAGGCGACTAGTCTTCAAGTAGTTAAAACTAGATTTCCTATTTCTTTAGCACTTCCTCCTCATTAAGACACTGCAACCCAGCTTGAGGTAAAAGCAAACCTTCCTGCATCAGTGAATGCTCCTTTGAGTTTCAACTGCAAGGAGATCAAACCAGTTCATCCTAAAGGAGATCATCCTAAAGGTGTCCACTGGAAGAACTGATGTTGAAGCTGAAACTCCAGTACTTTGGTCACTTGATGTGAAGAGCTGACTCACTTGAAAAGACCCTGATGCTGGAAAAGATTGAGGGCAGGAGGAGAAGGGGACGACAGAAGATGAGATGGTTGGATGACATCACCGACTCAACGGACATGGGTTTGGGTGGACTCGGAAGTTAGTGATGGACAGGGAGGCCTGGCATGCTGCAGTTCATGGGGTCACAGAGTCAGACACGACTGAATGACTGAACTGAACTGAACTGATAAAAGGTATTTTTGAAAGATTTTCTTAAGCCAGCAAACAAAACAAACCGAAAAAAAGGTTAGAAAAAAAGCAATAATTACTCTGAAAAAGTGAAAGTGTTAGTTGTTCAGTCATGTCCAACTCTTTGCGATCTCATGGACTGTAGCCTGCCAGCCTCCTCTGTCCATGGAATTCTCTAGGTAAGAATACTGGAGTGGGTAGCCATTCCCTTCTCCAGGGGATCTTCCCCACCTAGGGACTGATCTCCAGTTTCCTGCATTACAGGCAGATTCTTTACTGTCTGAGCCAGCAGGGAAGCCCAATTACTCTTTTGCTAATTTCAAATAATATATTACACTCTCCCCCATATATAACTGTTCTGATAAAAATTTTAAGAGGTACTTTTCTTATAAACCAAAGCATCAACCAAAAAAAGGAAATTGAGAAAGCAAATATCTGACCCAGAAATTACCCAACATGTTGTTCCATAATCTATGAAGAATCAAAGTTATACACCAACTTAGTCAAACCAAATACATCTTTCTGATAGCAAAGATTTTTCCCAAATTAGGAAGTAGTACTCACAGCCTAGATATCCCAGTTTAGTATGGTTAAAACCACAAGTTTCTAGAAGCAGAAAGCCTGAGTTGGAATCCCTGCTCTACCATTTAGTAAGTATATCTTAAGTTACTCAACCTGTGAAGCACCTAGGACACTGCCTGGCAGGGAGTAAGCACTTGGTAGATGCAGGATGACAGCAAACCTCTAGATCTCTGCAACTTGGCATCGGTCGGGAGACTGTCAGAAATTCAAACTCTGCGGTCCAGTTTCAGACCTACAATTTCATCAACATTCCATTATGATTCAGAAGCAAATCAAAATTTGAGCACAGCTAGAAGGCATTTTTTCACTGTATCCTGAGATATTATCTCTAATAATTTTTTAAGAACCACTCCATTGCTCTTTTGTAGCCTGAAGAAGGCTAAGTATTATTTGGGATAACAATTCCTCCCTTATGATTTCTTACTATACCTTTGTATTCAGAGCCAACTAAAGCCTGTGGTTGTAGAGGACTGCCATCTAGTGGTATTCATTCTGCTAACACACACCAAATAAATTTCCCTGTGTTGTCGTCCAGTATTTTAAACACATTTGTTTGAAATGCTGCTAGGTTTTCTTTTTGCTTAACTCCTTTCTTGAGGACTACTAACAAATTACCTAACTTAATAATTCCACAAGACGACATCTTAAATACGGAATAAGATAAAAGACAAGAATTTTTAATTTCCTTTTTTAAACTTAGATCAAAAAAAGAAAGAGTCTAGGGAAGTCTTCAGGTTAAAACACTGACCCACTCTCTCCTGTAAAGGTGCACATTAGACACATAGGAGCAACATCAGGTTTAGAAAATAGGCTTTCTTTTCTATTGAAGTGAGAGTGACTTTTACTCTCTTCTTTCTAAGTCCTATACTATTTACAATTTATTTATATAATTTGTAGGGGTGCTTTTTTGAGAAAAAAAGTGTTTTTTTAATCTTATAACTCAATAACTCCAGTTCAACATTCAGTCTTAGGGGAATAATTAGAAACATGGACAAAGATTAATGTTCAAAGATGTTTATTACAGCAAACCAAACTTAATCTTAACAGCTTCACAATAACTTACTGAATCTATGAATCAAAACTTAATCAGTCTCCTGCACTACTCATTTCAGTTCAGTTCAGTTCAGTCGTTCAGTCATGTCCGACTCTTTGCGACCCCATGAATCTCAGCACGCCAGGCCTCCCTGTCCATCACCATCTGCCAGAATTCACTCAGACTCACGTTCATCGAGTCTGTGATGCCATCCCAGCCATCTCATCCTCTGTTGTCCCCTTTTCCTCCTGCCCCCAATCCCTCCCAGCATCAGAGTCTTTTCCAATGAGTCAACTTTTCCCATGAGGTGGCCAAAGTACTGGAGTTCCAGCTTTAGCATCATTCCTTCCAAAGAGATCCCAGGGCTGATCTCCTTTAGAATGGACTGGTTGGATCTCCTTGGAGTCCAAGGGACTCTCAAGAGTCTTCTCCAACACCACAGTTCAAAAGCATCAATTCTTCGGCGCTCAGCCTTCTTCACAGTCCAACTCTCACATCCATCCATGACCACAGGAAAAACCACAGCCTTGACTAGACAGATCTTAGTCGGCAAAGTAATGTCTCTGCCTTTGAATATACTATCTAGGTTGGTCATTTAGATCACTTCTAATTTTTCTATATTATAAATAAATACATTTATAAATAAAAAGAAGGAAGGGAGGACAGAAAGAAGAAGGAAATAATTATACAGAAGTTTGACCAGACTTTTTCACATTTTGGATCACTTCCTAATACACATTCCCATAAACCACTTGTCAGCATTCAAGAACATTTTCACAGTTTTGAAGCCACAAGTTCTGTACATCAGTAGGATGCATGGACTGTGCTATCACCTCTTTAGCAGCAAGTTTTACCCCACGGATAATTTTTTTTAACAGTTTTACAATTAAGGTACAATTTACTTACCACCTCTTAAAATTACACAACTCAATAGTTTCAGTGTATTTATAGAGCTATGCAGACGTCACTGTAATTTAATTTGAGATCATTTTCCTCATCCCCAAAGAAGAAACCTTGCAGCCATTAGCAGTAAATCCCCACCCCCGCCACTCACCCCAAATGGCTCATTTTTACTGATTTACCACTCCATTGCTTTTTAAAAGATATCTCAAAGATATTATGTGTTCCAAACCCATGAAACAGAATAATTGCTTCTGCTACTAAGATATCTCTCTGTTTCAAACTGGGAAATATTCTGTTTAACCATAGGAAAGTATGAAATGTCATAACTGTCTCTTATATTTTCAAAAGGGACTTTTCAAATATAAGGCAGAATTTCAGAACTAAGAGAAGATATATAAGTAAAAACTATGCTTTTCAAAACTAATAACTCTAATTACTTTGAAAGTGCATTACTGAATCTAGCAAAAATGTCACACAGAAGCAAAGAATTTATTTAAAATTTTTTATTTTAATTAGGTTAACTTGGTCTGATAATAAAACTAAAAAGACAGTGCAATCAGTGTAGGATAACAATTGATATATGATCCAAAGAACTGTCTTTTTAAAAATAAGTAATTGTCTTATGAGTAAACCCATGGCTGATTCATGGTGATGTTTGGTAGAAATCAACACTACACTGTAAAGCAATTATCCTTCAATTCAGAGTTTTGAAAATTAAATAAATAATTGTCTTCATGCTACCAAAAAATAAAAACTTACTTTCATTTACCCAAAGCACTCTTTTCTCATATAATGTCTTTTGACTCCAGCTGTACAGAATTTAGTAATTTTTCTTTGCAGGGTTTTGTAGCAGAAAGAACATTGAAAATAGTTCACTAAACAAGGGAGACTTGGTCCCCTGATCATATCAGACATTTTTTTAAAGAACAGTGGAAAGCTTAAGTTCAGAAGGGGATGCCTCACAGAAGTTAGCTTCTCATCAAATTTTCACTTTTTCTCGCCTCTTTTCACCTAACTCTAGACATCTCCCATATTCTTCAAACATTCCTGTTACTCAAGTTAAGCAATACTGCAATACAGCCACGTGTTTTGTTTCATATCACTTTAATTATACAAAATACTTATTTATACATTGAAAGTGTGAAAGTGTCAGTAGCTTAGTGGTGTCTGACTCACTGTTACCCGACAGACTGTAGCATGTCAGGCTCCTCTATCCATGGGATTGCCCAGGCAAGAATACTGCAGTGGGGTGCCATTCCCTTCTGTAGGGATCTTCCCAACCCAGGGATTGAACCAGGGTCTCCTGCATTCTAGGCAGATTCCTTTACCATCTGAGCCACCAGGGAAGCCCATTACCCAAAATATTCTTGCTTTTACCTTTGTATATAAAACAAAGTGAGTTCACATGAATGAAGGATACTTCTAAAATAAAGATATTTTTTCACGTCACTAAAGAAAAATCCAACATAGATAACCTACTTTTTATTAACACAATGAAAGTGAAAGTCTTTCAGTCATGTCCGACTCTGCAACACTATGGACTGTAGCCCACCAGGCTACTCTGTCCATGGAATTCTCTAGGCCAGAATACTGGAGTGGTTAACTGTTTCCTTCTCCAGGGATCTTCCCAACCCAAAGATCGACGCCAGGTCTGCCAAATTACAGGCATTTTTTACCATCTGAGCCACCAAGGAAGCCCATTAACACAATAGTTAAACAATAAACTCATAAAAATTTGAGCCTAAAGAGAGCTATATTATAAAATCCCTAGTTATATGTTCAGTTGCTGCTGTTACTCTGCTAAGTCACTTCAGTCGTGTCCGACTCTGTGCGACCCCATAGACGGCAGCCCACCAGACTCCCCCGTCCCTGAGATTCTCCAGGTAAGAGCACTGGAGTGGTTGCCATTTCCTTCTCCAATGCATGAAAGTGAAAAGTGAAAGGGAAGTCGCTCAGTCGTGTCTTACTCTTAGCGACCCCATGGACTGCAGCCTACCATGCTCCTCTGTTCATGGGATTTTCCAGGCAAGAGTACTGGAGTGAGTTGCCATTGCCTCCTCCAATGCACGAAAGTGAAAAGTGAAAGGGAAGTTGCTTAGTCGTGTCCAACTCTCAGCCACCCCATGGGCTGCATGTTTAGCAGGTGCCCCCTACACACACATACCCAAAATCACACAGGCAAGTGTCACCACTTGGCTTCCTATCTTCACTTCAGCACCAGCAGCTCCTCTATCACCCTGTCATAGTGAAGTGAGAGAACTTCAATCGTAAATAATGCTCCCATGCCAACAATCACAGGGTAGGGCCCTGGCAACTCAAGAGGCTAGGGTGGAACTAGGGTGGTAGCCCTTGTGCTAATTAGAAAAAGATACTCCCAGGGTAGAAGGAACACAGCCTCACTGAGCCCAGACTTGGTAAAGGTAATGTCTTTGTGAAATTTAGGAAAGGCTCCCTTTCTCTAGGGATATTTATTCTGGGCCAACACACATGGCCAGATGAGCAGGATCAGGTCTGCATTTCAGTCTCCACCAGGCCCTTAGGCCCTGGCTTAAAAACAATTTATACAAGCTGCACAGTGGCCCTGGAGGTGGGTGAGGTGGGGACAGAGGTCTACAGCTTCATCCTGCCTCTACCAAACAGAGCAGGGCATCCATCAGTGAAGAAACCAACTCCTTCTCCCACTGAGAAAGGCAGGCACACAGTTCACCACAGAAAAGCTCAACTTCGTCAACTCATGCATAAAAGACAAAATTTAAAGAAAAGGCAGTTTCAGAAGTATTTCTGTAGACCACATAAAAGTGCAGGCTATATGAAAATCATATACATCCAATGTTTGGAGTTTTCTTTTTTTATTACTTTGCCCAAGTATTGTAATACAAACTCTGGGATTCATACGACATAATCCTCCATTTTTATATGGCCGAATATTCTGGTCCTTACAACAGCATGCTCATGATTAAATACAAATTACCTTTCACACCACCAAATGATCCATAAGTCATATTGCAGGCTGTTCTCTGAAGATTATGTTCATACATCAATTTGATCTGATACTGGTTCCCATGTTCCACATTACCCAAGGTTCCTAAAAATAAAAAAGAGAACTGCTTTGTATTTGTTTATATTAAAAAATATTAATATCTCATCACCTGTACCAATTCCAAGTAATTCAATTTCAGTGAAATTTAAAATCACAAAGCACTAAAGCATTATGTATCATGAACAGTTAACATACTGATGACAAAGAATGCCAGCACAGTTAGAACAATTTAAGTCTCAGATAGATTATACCATTAGATGAAATACTACCCTGGGTGACATTTTATTATCTATTTCCATTATGTCTGAGTAAAGTGTAATTATTTAAATAACAACAAAATCTTCCAATTTCAGTTCTGAAATAAATGAGGTTAAGTTCCCTTCACTTACAATAATGAAACAGAAAACTCGTGACTCAAAGTGTCTAAGAAAAATATTCCTCACACTATCAAGCAATTCAATTTTCTGTGACAACTCTCAAAATATTCAAGCCCCTAATACATTATGTTCTAATTTACTAGAGAGATCTAAAGCACCCCTCAGCAAGTAACTAGGACAATGTTTTCTTTGAAGTCTACAACTGACTGGTTCAAAATTGGGAAAGGAGTATGACAAGGCTGTATATTGTCATTCTGCTTATTTGACATACATACAGAGTACATCATGTGAAATGCCAGGCTGGATGAATCACAAACTAGACTGCTGGGAGAAATATCAACCTCAGATATACAGATGATACCACTCTAAAGGCAGAAAGTGAAGAAGACCTGAAAGCTTCTAGATGAGGGTGAAATAGGAGAGTGAAAATGTTGGCTTAAAACAACACTCAAAAAACTAAAATCAAGGCATCCAGTCCCATCACTTCATGGCAAATAGAAGGAGAAACGGTGGAAGCAGTGACATTTTATTTTCTTGGGCTCCAAAATCACTTTGGACAGAGACTGCAACTATGAAATTAAAAGATGCTTCCTCCTTGGAAGAAAAACTATGACAAACCTAGATAGCGTATTAAAAAGCAAAGACATCACTTTGCCAACAAAGGTTCCTATAGTCAAAGCTATGGTTTTTCCAGTAGTCACGTATGGATGTCAGAGTTGGACCATAAAAAAGACTGAGTGTGGAAGAATTGATTCTGTCAAACTGTGGTGCTGGAGAAGATTTTTGAGAGTCCCTTGGATTGCAAGAAGATCAAATCAGTCTATCCTAAAGGAAATGAACCCCGAATATTGATTGGAAAGACTGACATTGAAGCTGAAGCTCCAATACTTGGGCCACCTGATGCAAAGAGACAACTCACTGGAAAAGACACTGATGCTGGGAAAGGTTGAAAGTAAAAGGAGAAAAGGGCGGCAGAGGATGAGATGGTTAGACAGCATCACAGATTCAATGGACATGAATTTGAGCAAACTCCTAGAGACAGTGGAGGACAGAGGAGCCTGGTATTCTGCAGTCCACAGGGCCACAAAGAGTTGGACGCGACCTACTGACTGAACAACAATAAAAAAGAAAAATCTCCTTCAAGAAAAAAACCTTCTTTGCATTGTTAAATCATATATGCTATAATTACTTCCTGGTTCATTCCAAATGAGAAAAATTATTTATCTGTATTTTACTCTCCAGTTGTCAGGCTTTCTAGAGTATATACAGTTAGAGCTATATCCTAGTGATTAGGCAAGATCATTATGATTAGAAACTGTATTGGAAAGAAAAATTATTCTAAATGCAACATATTCCATTAAGAAGCATCTTTGTCATTTAGTCAAAAATGCAAAAGTTAAAGAGAAAATTTAAATATCATAAAGAAAATGAAGTAGTTCCAAACTCAATAACATTAGATAATTAAAACAATCTAAATACATATGTCAGTCTGTATGTATGTGTATACAGATTTATATGTGAGCATTTGTGGGGGGGGGCGGTGGTTGTTTTGTTTTTGTCCAAAAGGATTTACCAATGTTCACTGAGGTTGCAAGAACAGAAGTATTTCTACTTCCATTTTAGAACTGAGGCACCATAAGTTTAAAAAAAATTAATAAATTTCCCCCAAAATCACATAGCTGATAAAGGACACAGTACTCAAATCAGGTCTTCTGAGCCAGCACTATACATCCTAGCACCTGGTTTTCCACCATTTAACAATTTTCAGGGAACCTGGTAAGCTAATGACAACTTCATAAAAAAAATTTCCTGAGGAGGGACAGACTGGGAGTTCAGGGCTAGCAAACGCAAAGTATTAAACACAGAATGAATGAACAAGACCCTACTGCAGAGCACAGGGGACTCCATTCAGTATTCCCTGATAAACCATAATGGACAAAAATATTAAAAAATAATGTGTGTGTATATATAAATGAATCACTTTGCTGTACAGTAGACATTAACATAATATTATAAATCAACTATGCACATATATATGTATATACATACACACACATATACATAGGGCTTCCCTAATGGCTGAGATGGTAAAGAATCCACCTGCAATGTAGGAGACCTGGGTTCAATTCCCAGGCCCACAAAATTTCCTGGAGAAAGAAATGGCAATCCACTCCAATATTCTTGCCTGGAGAATTCCATGGACAGAGGAGCCTGGTGGGCCACAGTCCAAGGGGTCACAAAGTGTCAGACAAGACTGAGTGACTAATGCTGAATTTCACTTTTTCACTTTCACGTGGATATACATATATATATATATATATGTATATATATACATATGTATGTACATATGTATGTATGTATTATGTATGTATGTATGTATACACACACACACATAATTTCAACCCCCCACCTTTCTCTCCCTGGCCTGTTCTTCCTCGTTTGGAAGGTGAAGGGTTGAGAGAGAAAAAAACTAACAGGCAAGGATTTCTTGGAGCAAAATATTTTCTACACAGATCTATGCCCCTGAAAACGCTAAGAACAGAACACACATCAATAGAATTTAAAAAAGGGGGAGGGGCTCAAATTTGCCAGCTAAACCTGATAGGAGACGAAAGCTTTCTGGAACCTAAATGGCAATAAAGTCAGTAAAGTCCACAGAAACTGGTGGTAATCACTACCATACCAGCCACAAAAGCAAAAACCAAAAACTCTAAAACATAACTCATAGCACTGACCTAAGGACAGTTCTAGCCTCTAAGAAATCAGAAAAACATTCCAAGAAACTTCTGGTTCTTCCCTACAGAAATTCCAAATTTCATTCTGCACCTAAAATCAAAGGGACCCCTCCAAGAATGGAATGTATCACGTATACCTGCTAGCCAAAACATCAGTGAACACAAGGGTCAGCAGTCAATATTTAAACAAACTTGCATGAAACGACACTAGGATTTATGAACTGGAAAGCTCCAAATGTATTGGTAAGCCTTTAAATTTCAGGTAATTGCACTTCAAAATATAATAGTGCAACTAGGAAGAACAAAACAATTCATCCTCCTTCAATACTAACTTGGAAAAAGGTAGTATCTGAAAATTTAAAAATTCTGATCATTTTTTCTAGAGAAGCATCAGTGACATAAGATTAAAATTTCTTACGTAAGTTTTGTCCTTGGATATACAGATTGAACACAATAAATGTATATTAACCCAGGTCTCCCACATTGCAGGCAGACGCTTTACCATCTGAGCCACCAGGGAAGCCCATAATAATAGTCTACATATAACTGAAGTTCATATAACATTTCATTGATTAGAAAGTAAATGGATATTAGAACATTTTTGGTGCTGGCCTTATTTAAACAAGAGCTAATTTAAACAAAAAAACCTCTCTGGACAATCACAGGTCACCTTGAAAACAGGTTTTGGCCCAATTTTACATACATAACTGCTGACAAATCTAACAATGTTAAATGAAACATTAATAAAAGCCATTACAGAGTAAAAGGTTCATTATATTAAATAAGAAAATTAGATTATGTAACCCTATCAAAAGTAAAGAGACATCTTTTTGCCCTCTCATGGCAAACGTTAAAATTCTATAAATATGTCAAATGCTCAGGAGGTACACAATTTTTAGAAGAGAATATTTAAAAGAACATAATCAATGTAGCTTAAGCTCACACATCTGTAACCATTTACTCAGAAACTGAGGCCCATCAGGAAAAAATCAGATGCCACATGGTATTTTTCCTCAACCAGAGTATGATAAGATGGGCTAAGTTCAGGTCAGCAAGACCCTGCTGTTTCTCTATATTAAACCAGCATTTAATGACATATCACCCCCAAAGAAAGAAGTCAGCACAGTAGCCTCTAATTATTAAGAGTCGTTTGCTGTATCCAGGAGTTCTCCTCTAATTTGCCTCAAGTATCCTTTAGGAGCACACAGCACACACAAAAGTGAAAGTGTCTGAATCTTTGTGATCCTGTGGACTGTAGCCCGCCAAGCTCCTCTGTCCATGGAATTCTCCAGGCAGGAATACTGGAGTGGGTTGCCATTCCCTTCTCGAGGGGATCTTCCAGACCCAGGGACTGAACCCGGGTTTCCTGCATTGCAGGCAGATTCTTCACCAACTTAGTGACTGAACAACAAGCACACAAAAGAAAACACAAAACATTTGGGGAGAGGGCAATTGGGGTTAAGGATGTCAAGTTCAGCTGACATGTTCATCTGTTGACACCAGTGATTTCACTTAAACTAGAAAGTGTTTATGCTTCCCTGTAATAGTAAAAGCAAGGTAAAAGTTCGGTCTGATACCTCAAGAAACATATTCAAGAGAACAAAAACATTAACTTCCCTGCTTCTCAATTTAAGCCAAGCCAGGAAAAATATACAAATTGTCAGCCAACAAATATCACAGGAGGCTGAAAAATAAGAAACTGAGAAAGGAAATGAGGTGGAGTGTAAGGGAATGTAGTTTGGACAACTCCTCATCCCCAGAGAATACAAAGCTTGTAAATGAGTACAAAGAATAAAAAAGAGCAATAAAATTGCCATTCCCATGACAGGTAACTTTCATTTTCAACACAAATTTGAAGGAATATGTTTACGGATACGTGAAAGTCATTCAGTCATGTCCAACTCTTTTCAACCCCAGGGACTATATACAGTCCATGGAATTCTCAAAGCCAGAATTCGAGAGCGGGTAGCCTTTTCTTTCTCCAAGGGATCTTCCCAACCCAGGGATGGAACCCAGGTTTCCCACATTGCAGATGGATTCTTTACCAGCTGAGCCACAAAGGAAGCCCAAGAATACTATAGTGGATTGCCCATCCCATCTCTAGTGGATCTTCCTGACCTAGGAATTGAACTGGGGTCTCCTGCATTGCAGATGGATTCTTTATCAACTAAGCTAGGAAAGCACTTACGGATACCAGTGTCCTATTAAAGAGCTGTGATCAAACATGCCAGTTTCTTTCACTAGGCTTTTTTGATAAACACACATTTCATTGTTAGTCTATGTCATACACCCCAGTAAAGTTTAGAGACTTCTGGCTTTCTGAGCCATTATTCCAATGGGCCAAGGGAAGGTCAAGAATCTAACCTGTTTCTGATTTTTAGGATCTGTCCTTCTACTGCCTCCTTAGAGCCCCCATAGAGCCTCTAGAAAGGACCAGTACCCCAAGCAGTATTCAAGAGTAACTGTGGGCAAGTTCTCCTCCTCCATACTTGTTAATAAAATGTCACTCAAAGTTAATAAGCTTATGATGGGAGAGGAACAGCTAGATCCCTACAATAAAGTAGCCTCTATCATGCGTGCTCAGTTGTATCCAACCCTTTGCCACCCCCTGGACTGGGGCCCACCAGGCTCCTCTCTGCCCATGGGATTCTCCAGGCAAAAATACTGAAGTCGGTTGCATTTCCTCCTCCAGAGGATCTTCCCAATCAAATATTGTCTCCTGCATCTCCCGCATTGGCTGGCAGATTCTTTACCACTGTGCCACACAGAAAGCCCAGCCTATATCATACCTTCTCCATTTATTTAGAACACTAAATATTTGCCCTACCACTAGAAGGAGCAACATTAGTTCAGTTCAGTCCCTCAGGCGTGTCCAGCTCTTTGTGACCCCATGGACTGCAGCACACCAGGCTTCCCTGTCCATCACCAACTCCCGGAGCTTACTCAACTCATGTCCATAGAGTCGGTGATGCCATCCAGCCATTTCATCCTCTGTCATCCCCTTCTCCTCTTGCCCTCAACTGTTCCCAGAATCAGGGTCTTTTCAAATGAGTCAGTTCTTCGCATCAGGTGGCCAAAGTACTGGAGTTTCAGCATCAGTCCTTCCAATGAATATTCAGGACTGATCTCCTTTAGGATGGACTGGTTGGATCTCCTTGCAGTCTAAGGGACTCTCAAGAGTCTTCTCCAACACCACAGTTCCAAAGCATCAAATCTTCAGTGCTCAGCTTTCTTTATAGTCCAACTCTAACATCCATACGTGACCACTGGAAAAACCATAGCCAGACCTTTGTGGGCAAAAAAAGTCTCTGGTTTCTAATATGCTGTCTAGGGTGGTCATAGTTTTTCTTCCAAGGAGCAAGCGTCTTTTAATTTCATGGCTGAAGTTACCATCTGCAGTGATTTTTGAGCCCCCCAAAATAAAGTCTGCCACTGTTTCCACTGCTTCCCCATCTATTTGCCATGAAGTGATGGAACCAGATGCCATGATCTTAGTTTTCTGAATGTTGAGTTTTAAACCAGCTTTTTTACTCTCCTCTTTCACTTTGATCAAGAGGCTCTTTAGTTCTTCTTTGCTTTCTGCCATAAGGGTGGTATCATCTGCATATCTGAGGTTATTGATATTTCTCCCAGCAATCTTGATTCCAGCTTGTGCTTCATCCAGCCCAGCATTTCTCATGATGTACTCTGCATATAAGTTAAATGGGCTTCCCTGATGGCTCAGAGGTTAAAGCATCTGCCTGCAATGCAGGAGACCCAGGTTCAATTACTGGGTCGGGAAAATCCCCTGGAGAAGGAAATGGCAACCCACTCTAGTACTCCTGCCTGGAGAATCCCATGGACAGAGGAGCCTGGTGGGCTACAGTTCACGGGGTTGCAAAGAGTCGGACACGACTGAGCGACTTCACTTTCTTTTAATTTCATGGCTGAAGTTACCATCTGCAGTGATTTTTGAGCCCCCCAAAATAAAGTCTGCCACTGTTTCCACTGCTTCCCCATCTATTTGCCATGAAGTGATGGAACCAGATGCCATGATCTTAGTTTTCTGAATGTTGAGTTTTAAACCAGCTTTTTTACTCTCCTCTTTCACTTTGATCAAGAGGCTCTTTAGTTCTTCTTTGCTTTCTGCCATAAGGGTGGTATCATCTGCATATCTGAGGTTATTGATATTTCTCCCAGCAATCTTGATTCCAGCTTGTGCTTCATCCAGCCCAGCATTTCTCATGATGTACTCTGCATATAAGTTAAATGGGCTTCCCTGATGGCTCAGAGGTTAAAGCATCTGCCTGCAATGCAGGAGACCCAGGTTCAATTACTGGGTCGGGAAAATCCCCTGGAGAAGGAAATGGCAACCCACTCTAGTACTCCTGCCTGGAGAATCCCATGGACAGAGGAGCCTGGTGGGCTACAGTTCACGGGGTTGCAAAGAGTCGGACACGACTGAGCGACTTCACTTTCACTTTCAAGGATGACAATATATAGCCTTGATGTATTCTTTCCCAACTTAGAACCAGTCTGTTGTTCCATGTCCATTTCTAACTGTTGCTTCTTGACCTGCATACAGATTTCTCAGGAGGCAGGTCAGGTGGTCTGGTATTCCCATCTCTCTCAGAATTTTCCACAGTTTTTTGTGATCCACACAGTCAAAGGCTTTGGCATAATCAATAAAGCAGAAGTAGATGTTTTTCTGGAACTCTTGCTTTTTTGATGATCCAATGGATGTTGGCAATTTGATCTCTGGTTCCTCTGCCTTTTCTAAATCCAGCTTGAACATCTGCAAGTTCACAGTTCATGTACTGTTGAAGCCTGGCTTGGAGAATGTTGAGCATTACTTTGCTAGCATGTGAGATGAGTGTAATTGTGCTGGGATTGGAATGAAAACAGACCTTTTCCAGTCCTGTGGCCACTGCTGAGCTTTACCAATTTACAAATTGGTATATTGAGTGCAGCACTTTAACAGCATAAGAGGAGCAACATATTTTACCACCAAACAAAGAGAGTGTTTAACAATGACAGTACGATTACTTTACTGGGTCTCAGATGCAAAAAAGAATGGAGGAGAAAATGATAGTGGTAACAGAGAAGGAAAATAAGAAGAAAGTAACACATACAGAATAATAAATAGCTACTACCAATTGCCTCAGCACTACTAGAAATATAAGTTCATTCATTCATTCAGCAAGTATGCCCACCACACAACACACAACAAGCCTGCCTTCAAAATCTAACAGATCTTCAAACCAATTAAAAGCAAAATACAAAGAAAGCCTAAATCAAGACACTGAATGTGAGACCTAGAAGCTAATATTTATAGCAAATTCCAAAGGAGTGTATCTTTTGAATAAGCAATAGGTCCACAGATAGTTAGCTTTACAAAATCCATTGAAAAAATCCTCCGATGTTGACATCATAAAAATAACTCTCTCAACTTGAACTAAAACTTATCTAATAACTGAACAAATTCTTAAGTTACATTTTTAACAAGAGCCAAAATGCTGAAACCAGACTACAATTAACCTTCATACCTGTACCCACAGGACCACGTCAGGGAATGAAACCTGAGTAAGCCTCAAATACATGCCTTGAGGTCTGGTTAACTGAAGACAACCAAAAACCAAAAACTTGGAACTATAAAGAAAAAATACTTGAGATTCACTGAAGGAACGTACTTTAAGCCACTGTGACTCAGCATTTAATGAATTCTGTTGTTGCTATTGAACATTTCTTATAATCCTGGACACAATTCCTCAGATAAAGGAGATTTCAAGGAACCCTCTACAGTGATAGAAATTTAAGTATGCATGGAAATAGCAGACCAAGAAAACGTAATAGTCTTTGCAACTGAAAGAATAAGTGAACAATGGGAAAACGCTTACCAAGATAAGAAAACTTAACCAAGTCGATGTAACTATTCTTACCTAATATTAAGAAGTCCATATTTTAATAAAAAGTCTACATTAAAAAAAGAAAATGTTTTCTTACCTGAGACAGAGTAGACACACAGTTTTCTTGAATGCAACACAGCCAAATGAAGCATCTCAGTACCTCTGAAAAATGGTAAAAGTTTTAAAAGTTTAAATACTAGCTTCAGATGTAACCCAAAAAAATGACAAAATGATTTTTAAAAGAGATTATAATCATAACCTATCATGAGTGAAGTAAATCATTCACTGGATAACACTCAAAACCAAAAAATAAATTTAACAACAAAACAGCCAGTTTGACAATCCCAGAGGCCCAAGAATTCTGCCTCAAGGAGTTGCCTTCAGATTGAAGCCAAAGGAATCTTCCAGAAAGAGCCATATCAGAGGTCCCTTAATGAGTGCTCTCCCACAATAAAGCCACATGGGACTTCCCTGGCACTCCAGTGGTTAAGACACCACACTTGCACTGTGGATGGCCCAGGTTGGATCCCTGGTTGCAAAAAAAAAAAAAAAAAAAAGGAGAGAGAGAGAGTGACCCCAGCTTTGGTCCTGGCTTGCAGGCTAATTAACCTATGACCTAGGGCAAGAAACTTACACTCTCTAAGCCCGTTTCCCCTTTTGGAAAATAAGAGCTTTCAATTAAATGAAATAAAAATCATGTGAAAGTAAAGTATAAAGCACCAGAGAAAGCTAATCATCACTGGGAAATGGTATACATCACATCCACATCTGAAATTTTACTAAAGGTATTGAAAATATTTTGGTTTGGTCTTGTCTTGCTGTTATCTCATTGTTCACTGAACTCAGGGTAGGCAAGATACCAGCAGGTAAGCTGGAAGAAGATGCAAGGAGCTATAGAAACTACAGATATTCTTTATTTACTGGGGCAAGGCAGACATGCTTTAATCTCTGACACAGCAGTAATGATAACTACAAAACTCAATTCCACGCCACTGGACTCAGCTTTACAGTTCTAAGAGCTTTTCAGGTGGTGCTTATAATAGACCACACCACGATGCGCATGCTTAGCACCACAAATGATTTCAGCTGTCCTAAGTGAGAAGGAGTGGGGCGAGAGAGCTTGACCATCGTCACCTGGCCAATTCCTCTTCCCCTACAGGTTTCCAGTGTCACCACTACACTTCCCAGCCCCTATCAAGTGGTTTCCAGAGACATGGCACAGTCAGTATAGAAATCCTAAATTCAAAGTCTTCAAGAGTCAAATCAGAAGATGTAAGTGAGTAAAGGGAGTGAATGGCTGTGATCAACTGGAGAACAGGGCCAGTCTAAAGGAGACAGCAAGCACTACTCAGTTCTGGGCTTGTGGCCAGATCTCCACATTTTTTTCAAGAAAAGCCAAAGGCAGGGATTTTATGTGAAAATTCCTCATTCTTAAACATTGGCAATTCTTTTAAATTTAAAACTAATCTGCAAGCAGGCCTCCGATGTTTGACCTCTGAAACAGACTCTGTTCTAAACTAAAAGGACTATAATGAAGCCTGAAGACTTGGAATGGGGTCTTGACTCTGCACTTCGGTATTTCCGTGATCATATAATCTTTTAGAGTGTGAGTTTCTCATTCATAAAATAAGAATTATATTAGATAATACCTGTAAATATACACAACTATCACATAATCAAGACTGTCTTCAAAAATCTTTATATATACTCTGAACACTCAACTTTTCCATCATGCATAGGAAAAGAACATGATGTCATGGAAAGACAGTAAAGAACAGAGTCACAGACCTGGGTCGGTATCCTGGCAGTGTGACCAAAAGCTCTGAGCTCTAACTAGCTACCTTATCTCTAAATGCAGATCACATCTTATAGATCAGATTAATGAGACAGTACTAGTCAGTTAATAGTAGGACAGAATCCACTCATCAGTGTTAACCTCCTCCCTTCTAAAAAATGATCACATAGATAAAAACCATATTACTATATAGAATGATTCTGACAGCATCCCACTTTTTAAAAACATGAAAAGGTAAAAATGCCTTTAAGAGACAAGAATTTCTTTTGTCTCCTTATTTATAAATCCATCACGCTTATATATGCTAGGTTTACAAAGGGCACCTAACCATTATCTGCTTTTAGATGGAGTAGATATTTACCAGCCATGTCAGTAATAAACTCCTGATTCAGTCTGTCACAGTGCATAAAGGTCCCATCTCATGTCCCCGCCTAGAGCATCCATGAAGCAGCTTCCCATTAGAATGAAACATATTACTAGAAAAGTTAATAATGCTCAGAAGCAGTCGTTCAGGTTTTTCTAGTAGGAGTCAGGACCCTGAATAAGTACAACCTGGGGCCAATAAATTATGATGAGCAATTGGGAGTGAGCCAAAGTCCAGAGCTCAGGGCACTCCCCAACTTAAGAAGGCAAAGAGAGCTCAAAAAGAAAAGGGAAAACAAGACCACCTCTCTCTACATAAAATTTCATAGTAGATAATTTTATAAATGATTAAGAAATACAGGTTTCATTTTAAGAAAATTCATGTATGAAAATAAGATAAAATCAGCAATATCATCAGTAAATAAAGAACAGACTATTATGTAAAATGCAAAATAATAAATGGTCTTCTAAAATAGGTTTAAAAATAAAGCACTTTGAATCAAAGACTTCCTTTGTGGGTTGAGCTGACTTCTTTTAAAAAACTAAGGATCTCTCTACCCCAAATAAGTAATACATTTTAAAGACTCAAAGTTATGCATCAAATCACATAGCTACTATGATGTCTAATTTTTTCAAACAAATTTATATAACCTAGAAAATAGGTGCTTTAAGTAAGTGAATACTTTCTGTTTCTTTATTTGATTATTTTCCAAAAGCTTATCTCCTTTCCTTTAGCTTCTGACACATCAGGCATCTTAGGTATGTTACACTTAAAAAAAAAAAAACTCCTACATTTTTCTGTCTTAAATATACAGGTTTCCATATTAAACAATGTTCAATACATGACAATATACAGGAAATATATTTAATTCATAGTCTTTTTTTTAAGAATTCACAAAAATGACACATAAGGGACTGACATACTCCAAGTAGTAAGACAAAACACGCAAGTTAGTGGACTGTACTTACGAAACAAACTTTCCTACTTCCACTTGCAATATTGGATCTCGTAGATGCACTTCTAGAAGCAAATCCTCAGCTTGAGCTCCATCTCCTGTTTTTACAGGATGAGGATTAAAGATTCTTAGGTATCCCATAAAGCTGCCCACAATTATTTTATCTGTAAAAAGGTGTTTTTAAAGATATAGGAAAAAACATTAGTCACAAAAATTTTGGGAAACAGAATTTCTAATGTTTAAAAGAAGAGTCTAAAAATTATGTTCAACATCACTCATTATCAGAGAAATGCAAATCAAAATCATAATGAGGTACCATCTCATGCTGATCAGAATGGCTGCTATCCAAAAATCTACAAACAATAAATGTTGGAGAGGGTGTGGAGAAAAGGGAACCCTTCCACACTGTTGGTGGGAATGCAAATTAGTACAGCCACTATGGAGAACAGTGTGGAGATTCCTTAAAAAAAAACTGGAAATAGAACTGCCATATGACCCAGCAATCCCACTGCTGGGCATACACACCAAGAAAACCAGAACTGAAAGAGACACGTGTACCCCAATGTTCATCGCAGCACTGTTTATAATAGCCAGGACACGGAAGCAACCTAGATGTCCATCGGCAAAAGAATGGATAAGAAAGCTATGGTACATATACACATGGAGTATTACTCAGCCATTAAAAAGAATACATTTGAATCAGTTCTAATGAGGTAGATGAAACTGGAGCATATTATACAGAGTGAAGTAAGTCAGAAAAAAGACACCAATACAGTATACTAATGCATATATATGTGGAATTTAGAAAGATGGTAACGATAACCCTATATATGAGACAGCAAAAGAGACACAGATGTATAGAAGTCTATTGGACTGTGTGGGAGAAGGCAAGGGTGGGATGGTCTGAAAGAATAGTATTGAAACATGTATATTATCATATGTGAAACAGATCATCAGTCCAGGTTCAATGCACAAGACAGGGTGCTCAGGGCTGGTGCACTGGGATGACCCAGAGGGATAGGATGGGGAAGGAGGTGGGAGGGGGGTTCAGGATGGAGGACACATGTACACCCATGGCTGATTCATGTCAATGTATGGCAAAAACCACTACAATATTATAAAGTAATTAACCTCCAGTTAAAATAAATATTGTTTAAAAGAAATAAGACAATAAAAAAAGAATCTAAAAATTAAAAGAATACAGTTTTGTTTCATATAAAGACCAATCTGCCAACAGAATATATAATTAAGTGAACTAAATAGCTTTACATCACCAATATTCAAATATACTAACATACTACACTTTTCTTAAGTATTGATTTCTTATCAGTAGCCACAATTCAGCACAAAGTAAGCCCTTTTAACAAAGGACTAGTTTCAGGTTGTAAACTGATTTCATCATAGAGTGTCACTCTACACTTGATTTTGGCTGTCAAAACACTGCATTAAAAATTATTCCAAGGCCTCACTAGACAGAGTGCTTTGATTTATAATATCTAGTCTCAGGTACAAAAAGGGGAAATGATAAGATAGGTATGGGTTGAACTGTGTCCCTCAAAAAGATATGTTGAAGTCCTAGCCCCCAGTAACTGATTTTATTTGGAAATAAGATCTTTACAGACGAACCCAAGTTACAATGAAGTCACACTTTATGTGGTAGGACTCAATTGGAGAAGGAAATGGCAACCCACTCCATTGTTCTTGCTTGGAGAATCCCAGGGACGGCGGAGCCTGATGGGCTGCCGTCTATGGGGTCGCACAGAGTCGGACATGACTGAAGTGGCTTAGCAGCAGCAGCAGCAGGACTCAGTTAGTATCCTTATAAGAAGAGAAAACAAAGACAGGGTGGGGAGGAGAATGTCACATGAAGATACAAAAACAATCAAGAAGATGATTGTGTGACCACAGAGGCACTGACTGGAGTGATAATCCACAAGCCAAAGAATTACCGGAAACTGAAAGAGGCAAAGAAGGATCCTAGAGGCTTCAGAAATAGTACAGTCCTGCAAACACCCTGACTTTGGACTTCTAGACTCCAGACTGTGACAGAATAAATTTCTGTTGTTTTACGCCAGTCAATTTGTGGTACTTTGTTATGGCAATCCTAGGAAACTAATACTTTGGGTTGTTTTAAATCCCTGGATTAGAGTACACTGACTTTTTTTCTATATACTAAAAAGAAGGAGTTCTACACACTTTATTATTGAGAGCTTATGTGCCAGGCAATGGTCTAAGTAGCTTACATATATTAATACTAACTTATTATCCTCATCATAATCCTCTGAGAGAGGTACTATCCTAGGAATTTCAATTGTGAATAGAGATACACATGTCATTAAGAATCTGGTGCTACTACTCACAATAGCCAAGATATGGAAGCAACCTATATTTCCATCGACAGATGCATGGATAAAGAAGATGGGGTAAATATACATAGTGGAGTACTGTGCTGTGCTGTGCCAAGTTGCTTCAGTCATGTCTGACTCTTTGCGACCCTATGGACTGTAGCCCTCCAGGCTCCTCTGTCCATGTGATTCTCCAGGCAAGAATACTGGAGTGGGTTGTCATGCCCTTCTCCAGGGGATCTTCCCGACCCAGGGATCAAATCCACGTCTCTTATGTCTCCTGCATTGGCAGGAGACACTGGCAGGTTCTTTACCACTAGCGCCACCTAGGAAGCCCAGTGGAATACTGCCAAGTAGCTTCAGTTGAGTCCGACTGTGCGACCCCATCCCTGGGATTCTCCAGGCAAGAACACTGGAGTGGGTTGCTATTTTACTCAGCCATAAAA
Organism: Madoqua kirkii; assembly: GCA_006408675.1. Classification (NCBI taxonomy): domain Eukaryota; kingdom Metazoa; phylum Chordata; class Mammalia; order Artiodactyla; family Bovidae; genus Madoqua; species Madoqua kirkii. Next base: position 8,605 of record SJYC01012316.1, on the reverse strand, counting down.
AGAATGAAATAATGCCATTTGCAGCAATATGAATGGACCTAGAGATTACTACCCTAAGTGAAGTAAGTCAGATGGAGGAAGACAAATACCATATGATATCATTTATATGGAATCTAAAATACAACAGAAATAAACTTATTTATAAAACAGACCCATATACATAGAGAACAGATTTGTGGTTGCCAAGGGGGAGGAGAGATGGGGAAGGGATGAATTGGGAGTTTAGGACTAGCAGATGCAAATGATTATATATGAAATTGATAAACAACAAGGTTCTACTCTACAGCATAGAAAACTATATTCAATATCCTGTGATAACCATAATGGAAAAGAATATGAAGAAATGTGTATATATATATATACACACACATATATCTAACTGAATCACAGTGTCACACAGCAGATATTAACACAACATTATAAATCAAGTATACTTCAATTAAAAAAAAAAAGAATCTGGTTCTAGGTGATCTGAGGGCAGCCTCAGGGGTCTACAAACTCTCTCGAGACATACTGGCTCCTGACTCTGACTAAGGCTTGGGCAAATGAACTCTCTACATTCAAGAGAGCTATGTCACTCTCCTTCCAATCTCTCTTTTGTTTGCATTTATCGTAATTGTTTCCTGTCACTTGTACCAAAAAAAAAAAAAAGTTAACTGATATAAAAAAATTAGCACCAAGGAATAAACAGACACCGATTCCTTCAGGGATATTTAGAAATTCGTTCTTGACGTGAGTTGGGGCACAAAGCATTGAGACTCCTGTTCATAATTTATATGGAGTTAAACAGCATCTTACACAGTGACAGAACAGCTGTTAACACCTCCAAGCATCTGGAACCCTGTGCCCACTGCAGGTAACACTCTAGTGAACTGAACAGCGCTGCCAAATGAACAGGAAGGCGCAATGCCAAACCATGTGTAAGATGGCGTTTTCTAAGGGCACTGGATAATTTAAAGTAAGAGAATGATAGGTTTTGACCAAAATTCTCATCTCAGGGTAAAACTAAGGGTCTTTGGGAGTCTGAGGAAACAATTTCTTACCTCATTTCACAGGGGGCTTAACTCCTAAGAATCTAGTTAAGGGATTAACACTAGAGGTTTTAAATTACAGTTAACAAGTAAATTCACAGTCTCTCCAGGTTTCCTACATAAAAGTAAAGACAGTGATCAGAAAGAGTGGGGTTCACCTTCAACATGCCCCACCCTCAGGGGTAAGAGGAAGTCAGGATGGCCAAGCCCAGATGGTGACAATTTAACCCCTAGAATTACAACGTGTATGTATAATTATTAAAATAGTGAGATTATTATAGTAACCAGATCTCAGGTAACAGTCTAACTATCACAGATTTAAAGCTATAATTAACAAAGGATCCCCAGGAATGGAACAAACAGGCGACTCACTAAGGCCTTTACTTCCCCAATAATTCATTTCTTCTTATTACTGAGAAGTATTTAATTGTTTTCTGAATGTTGAGCTTTAGGCCAACTTTTTCACTCTCCACTTTCACTTTCATCAAGAGGGTTTTAGTTCCTCTTGACTTTCTGCCATAAGGGTGGTTTCATCTGCATATCTGAGGTTATTGATATTTCTCCCTGCAATCTGATTCCAGCTTGTGTTTCTTCCAGTCCAGCATTTCTCACGATGTATTCTGCATATAAGTTAAATAAGCAGGGTGACAATATACAGCCTTGACTTACTCCTTTTCTATTTGGAAACAGTCTGTTGTTCCATGTCCAGTTCTAACTGCTGCTTCCTGACCTGCATACAGATTTCTCAAGAGGCAGGTTAAGTGGTGTGGTCTTCCCATCTCTCTCAGAATTTTCCACAGTTTATTGTGATCCACACAGTCAAAGGCTGTGGCATTGTCAATAAAGCAGAAACAGATGTTTTTCTGGAACTCTCTTGCTTTTCGATGATCCGGTGGATGTTGGCAATTTGATCTCTGGTTCCTCTGCCTTTCCTAAAACCAGCTTGAATATCTGGAAGTTCACGGTTCATGTATTGCTGAAGCCTGGCTAGGAGAATTTTGAGTATTACTTTACTAGCATGTGAGATGAGTGCAGTTGTGCAGTAGTTTGAGCATTCTTTGGCATTGCCTTTCTTTGGAATTGGAATGAAAACTGACCTTTTCCAGTCCTGTGGCCACTGTTGAGTTTTCCAAATTTGCTGACATATTGAGTGCAGCACTTTCACACCATCATCTTTCAGGATTTGAAAGAGCTCAACTGGAATTCCATCACCTCCACTAGCTTTGTTTATAGCGATGCTTTCCAAGGCCCACTTGACTTCACATTCCAGAATGTCTGGCTCTAGGTGAGTGATTACACCATCATGATTATCTGGGTCGTGAAGATCTTTTTTGTACTGTTCTTCTATGTATTCTTGCCACCTCTTCTTAATATCTTCTGCTTCTGTTAGGTCCATAACATTTCCATCCTTTATCAAGCCCATCTTTGCATGAAATGTTCCCTTGGTATCTCTAATTTTCTTGAAGAGATCTCTAGTCTTTCCCATTCTGTTCTTTTTCTCTATTTCTTTGCATTGATCACTGAAGAAGGCTTTCTTATCTCTTCTTGCTAGTCTCTGGAACTCTGCATTCAGATGCTTATATCTTTCCTTTTCTCCTTTGTGTTTCACCTCTCTTCTTTTCACAGCTATTTGTAAAGCCTCCCCAGACAGCCATTTTGCTTTTTTGCATTTCTTTTCCATGGGGATGGTCTTGATCACTGTCTCCTGTACAATGTCACGAACCTCATTCCATAGTTCATCAGGTACTCTATCTGTCAGATCTAGGCCCTTAAATCTACTTCTCACTTCCACTGTATAATCATAAGGGATTTGATTTAGGTCATACCTGAATGGTCTAGCGGTTTGGGCATCCGGTCCCATCACTTCATGGGAAATAGATGGGGAAACAGTGGAAACAGTGTCAGACTTTATTTTGGGGGGCTCCAAAATCACTGCAGATGGTGATCGCAGCCATGAAATTAAAAGACGCTTACTCCTTGGAAGGAAAGTTATGATCAACCTAGACAGTATATTCAAAAGCAGAGACATTACTTTGCTGACTAAGGTCCATCTAGTCAAGGCTATGGCTTTTCCTGTGGTCATGTATGGATGTGAGACTTGGACTGTGAAGAAGGCTGAGCACCAAAGAATTGAAGCTTTTGAACTGTGGTGTTGGAGAAGACTCTTGAGAGTACCTTGGACTCCAAGGACATCCAACCAGTCCATTCTGAAGGAGATCAGCCCTGGGATCTCTTTGGAAGGAATGATGCTAAAGCTGAAACTCCAGTACTTTGGCCACTTCATGTAAAGAGTTGATTGATTGGAAAAGACTCTGATGCTGGGAGGGATTGGAGGCAGGAGGAAAAGGGGACAACAGAGGATGAGATGGCTGGATGGCATCATGGACTTGATGGACACGAGTCTGAGTGAACTCCGGGAGTTGGTGATGGACAGGGAGGCCTGGCGTGCTGCGATTCATGGGGTCACAAAGAGTCAGACAAGACTGAGTGACTGAACTGAACTGAGTATTTAATTGTAACAATGTACTATAGTGTGCTTATAAAATTAAGGTCTTTTTTGAAGTCTATAACCAAAAATATTCCAGGTCTATGAAAAAAAGGACTAATTCAAGCCACCATATCAGACAGTCATGGCATTGCACCAAACCCTATTGCTGTTCATTCTCTCAGTCAGTCTGACTCTTTTCAATCCCATGGACTACAATATGCCAGGCTTTCCTGTCCTTCACTATCTCCCAGAATTCACTCAAACTCATGTCCATTGAGTTGATAATGCCATACTTAAGTCAATTTATAGACCTGGAGTCACTTGAACCCCATACTTAATTTACAGACCTGGAGTTACCTGAACAAAAACAGGGCTGTGTATAGACTGCCATGGCAGAGTCTGTCTGCAATGCAGGAAATTCAGGTTCGATCCCTGAGTCAGGAATATCCCCTGGAGAAGGGAATGGCAACCCACTCCAGTATTCTGGCCTGGATTCTCCATGGACAGAGGAGCTTGGCAGGCTACAGTCCAGGAGGTCGAAAACAGTCAGATACAACTGCGTGACTAACACAACAATTACAACACCACACATGCCTAATATAAAGTCTCCTCAGATCCTTCCCTGTTGAAGCAGGGGACTGAACAAAGGTAAATACCCAACTTTTATGAGAACACTGAATACTGGCTCTAAATTACTTCTAATTCTAGAAGCCCAGGAAGATGTTGTTGTTGCCAATTATGGAGATTCAGTGATAAATTAACTTTCTAACTTATTTTACCCCAGTGCGGAAGCAAAGCCAGTCTATGATTTCTCACCCAGTAACTGAGAGCTTAAAGGAAATATACTTCTGTAGAAAACTGTGGAATAACCACTTGGTTCCCTAAGGTGTACAGTAAGGGATATTATATTAAAAGGGCTATACAGAAGCCAGTGGAACTCCATCTCTCCAACAGAGAGAAAATCAAAATCAATACCATTTCTAAGCCTGATCTGAGATGGTCTTGTAAAATTTGATTCCAAAAAACTTAACTGTAAAAAAATAAAATAAAATAAAATAAACTTAACTGGATATATGTGATAATTCCTATCAAAGAATTTTGGTTTAATAACCAAATTTGATGATAAAAATCTAATTAATGGATTTGAAAGAGTTAAAGGACTTCCCAGATGGCACTAGTGGTAAAGAACCCACAATGACAATGCAGGAGACATAAAAGATGCAGGTTCGATCCGTGGGTCTGGAAGATCCCCTAGAGGAGGGCATGGCAACCCACTCCAGTATTTTTGCCCAGAAAAACCCACAGGGGAGCTGGCAGGCTACAGTCCATAGGGTCTCAAAGAGTCAGATACAACTGAAGTGACTTAGCCCTGAAGCACTGAAGCATAGAGTAAGGTTGATCAGTACAACTTAAAGGGCAACTCTAAATTCTTCTGTTATTCACAAACTGTTTTTTCTTGGAGCCAACTAACACATCCCAATCTCAGTAATGCCTTTTCTCCTTTACAATACACAGAGACCAACAGGAAGAGTTTGCTTTCATTTAATAGAAGCAAGAGTATACATTTACAAGTATGACCACAATCCAATCCGCAGGACCCAGAACTGCCAAATCCTCTCATTAGGGCTGCTGTTATTAAGTCGCTTCGGCCGTGTCTGACGCTGTTTGACCCCACAGACGGCAGCCCACCAGGCTCCCCCATCCCTGGGATTCTCCAGGCAAGAACAGTGGAGTGGGTTGCCATTTCCTTCTCCAATGCATGAAAAGTGAAAAGTGAAAGCGAAGTCGCTCAGTCGTGTCTGACTCGCAGCAACCCCAGGGACTGCAGCCTACCAGGCTCCTCTGTCCATGGGATTTTCCAGGCTAGAGTACTGGAGTGGGTTGCCATTGCCTTCTACTCAAAAGGGCTGAATGGGGCTGAAAGAAATATGAGTGAAAGCCAGGGACCCCATGGGCCCTTCCCCGTACTGTCTGGATCAGTTATAAATGAAACTACTATAATCCTCTTCAGGCAAGCACCAGTGTTCTAGATCCCTCAAGAATGAAGACCTAGGCCACAAAACAATTTCAAGGCACTAATACTATTCTTTCACTCTCTGATCACCTCCAACAAAGTAGGGATCAACTGGCACTACTGTCTCAATTCCCAACCTAACCTGCAACAGGTGACCAGTTGCAAAACAGGATGTAGCTCCCAACATGACTTCTTCAAGTTGCCATACAATTTTTCCTGCTCCTTCATCTTAATTTTTAAGTTTTTCTTTCTCTTCTTTTCTTCGACTATTAATATTATATATATATTAAACTGTGAACACAAATTGTATGTGCCAATCACTCTAGACACAGCAGAATATTAGAACATGAATACTGGAATGACAAATGAAAGGGATAACACCCAGAGAGCCTAGTCTTGAAGAGCCAGGGCTCTCTGAAAGTGCCTCTGAAGCAGTAGGTGCACAGTTATCTTTCATTGCAGATGGGCAAGAATGTGTGTATGTGCAGTTGTGCAAGGGACAGTTGCCCCACGTTAGGTATAAATGCTGAGAAGCTAAAAGTGATAAATGTAAGACCTACTTTTTGGTCTGCCTTATGTATGTGTTTAACTCTGATTCTTGTAATAAACACTCCCTTCAGGCAATAGGTAAGCATGTAATCTAAGCTGAACCATTCAGATTCTCTCAGGATGAAGGGATCCTTAATTTTCTCTCAATCTCCTCTCAAGACTGAGGAATCCTTCTTCTGTGATCAAGTTAACTTCATCCAAAGCAATTTCAAGGCGCCAATACTATTCATTCACTCCCTGATCACCTCTAAGAAAGCAGGGATCAACTGGTACTACTGTCTCAGTTCCCAACCTAACCCACAAACTTTTCTTCATCTATGTCCATTCTTATCTTGTCTTCTGTCACAGAGAAAAAAATTTTCACACAAGCTTAAAGATAGCCCTTCCATCTGCACACCTCATCCCATCTCCTAGTGTCTACTCTAGATCCCTTCTCTAGAAGAACGAACCTCATTCCTCTATGCGACATGTTCAGTTTTTCCCATTTCTCTTTACCCTACATGGTCACCAATGGCCATTCCCCCTCTTCCTTTCACAGCTGTTTCTTTAAAGAGCCGTAAACACTCCGACTTTCCCAACTCTCACTCCTTCGCTCTCCGCAAATCTAGGTTTTGTTACCACTGTGCCCATTCATCCACCCTCACCAAGAACACTAATGAATCACCAGTTGCAAAACAAGGTGGAAATGCACAGTCTTTATGTCACTAAATCTTGCCTTCCAGGTGCCCGCCCAGCTGGTTCTCCTGCCTCTCTAACTGCCGATCAGAATCTATTATTGACTACCTTTCCCAAAGCTCCTCCCTGATTGTTCATTTTTTCCAGGTCACAGTCCCAAGGTTCCGTCCCTCTTGTTCCATCTTGTCTCTCTGCCTTTTTACCCTTCCCAGGGCTTCAAATACAATCATTCTGCTCATTCACTTCAAATACATACATTCTGCTCACTCCCAAATCTCTACTTCAGTTCTGCCTACCAGACGCTTCTATTTCAAACAGAACATGCTCGAAACTGCTCTCACTAAACTTCCACATAAGGTCAACAGAAATAATTGTTAAACTTTAGTGTGCCACCATTCAACTTTGAAGCTTGCCAAAATGTAGATACGTAAGCCACCATCCAATCCATCTACCCTCCAGAGAATATGATCTTTGAGGATCCTGTACACGTGAGACAGAAAATCTTCAAACACAATAATCACTTCAGAATATTATGATGTAGGTGGTCCAGGCTTTGAAAAATAATGATCAGTGCTTTTTTTTTTTTTCCCCCTGTATGGAACACACAGAGAGAGAATGATTTCTGTATAGTATGCTCGGGAAAACAGAGGAAGCTGCTCATAGCTGGATGAAAATTAGGGGGATGCAACATTTCAGCATACTGCTAGCCCACTAGTGGCAGCCCACTGAGAAGCTCTAATAAAAATAAGGAGTGAACACCATGTTATTCAGATAACCGGTAAGTACAGTTTACAACCGAGTTGAGCTTTAAATAGTTCAGGCAGAAAGAAACTATTTCTCTCTGGCAGGTGTTCTTGTGGTATGACTCTTCTAGGCTGCCAAATTAAAGGGGAATTATACATTTGAACAAACACTTGAGCAAGATGCAGGGTTGATAATCATTACAGAACCACTCAGGACATCCTCCAAATAGAAGACCTTCACAGATCCTATCAGTAGGAAGGCAGTGCCCAGGTCGTCCTTAGATACAATGTAGAAGTGCTCAAAACAGCTTAGCGACTTCCACTCCTCACTGCTTATATCATTTTCTCCTTTCACCGTACAACCCAAATTCAACTATCCTCATTATAGGCAAGAGAAAGAAAATAAAGAGAAATTCTCAGGACATCCTCCAAATAGAAGACCTTCACAGATCCTATCAGTAGGAAGGCAGTGCCCAGGTCGTCCTTAGATACAATGTAGAAGTGCTCAAAACAGCTTAGCGACTTCCACTCCTCACTGCTTATATCATTTTCTCCTTTCACCGTACAACCCAAATTCAACTATCCTCATTATAGGCAAGAGAAAGAAAATAAAGAGAAATGTAAAGGGGCAATATTTATATAAAATGAACAGAAAAAAAGTATTATAAGGTTTCTTTTTAAGAGGTCAGTGACTACAGTCAGTGACTATCTTAATTACAAAAAAAAAAAGCTCATGGCTATAAATCATTTAAACCAAATATAAATTTCAAATTGCAATAATACAGACCTAAAATGTTTTAAAGAACACTTGATATATGAACATGCAAAGAGGAACAAATAATATAAGAATAAAATAGAATATTGTTTCTAGTATTAAAATATAAAAATGAAAGCAATGATTTAAGAATTGTTTTCTACAAAGAGAGAGATTAACATAATTTGCCCATTCTGGTAAACAGCTTTTAGATTCAATTCTAAATAATTTTTCTTGCAAATAATTTCTACAAAAGAAAAATTTTCAAAACTAAAAATATTTTGCCAGTTCTACCCTACAACACCTGATTTTGCAACAAATAAAAATAAATTAAATGATACATTATAATAT